>VZTI01000138.1:81805-137419 GCA_013397865.1 Struthidea cinerea | reverse complement strand
TTTGGGGATGGAGCTGTGGGGACACAGCCAGGGGGCTTTGGGGGACACAGTCGGGGGGCTTTGGGGATGGAGCCGTGGGGACACAGTCTGTGGACAGAGCTGGGGGACACAGCCAGGGGTCACAGTCTGGGGTCACAGCAGCTGCTGGCAGAGCAGCCAGGCCCAGGAGGACTGGGAAAGGCAGCAGGATGATATGGAAGGGCTGGCTTTGGAGCAGAGGCTGAATCAGCAGGGCTGGACCCAAAGCATCCGGGGGCTGCAATTCCTGGGCTGCCTGCCGTGTCCTTGGCTTCTCTTCCCACGCTTCCAAGCAGCAGCTCCGGGATCAGCTCCGCTGGAGGTTGTTGTGGGAAGGTGAGGAACACGTTGGTGGCACTGCCCAGCTGGTTCCGACCCCACAAGGAATGGAATCACAGAACCATGGAGTCATTAAGGCTGGAAACCACCTCCAAGGTCAGCAAGCCCAACCATCAACCACTGAACCCTGTCCCCAAGTGCCACCTCTGCTCCTTCCTTGGACACCTCCGGGGATGGGGACTCCACCACTGCCCTGGGCAGCCCCTGCCAAGGTTTAACCACTTGTTGATGAAGGAATTGTTCCCAAATTCCAACCTGCCCCTCCCCTGGCCCAGCCTGAGGCCGTTCCCTCTCCTCCTGTCCCTGTTCCCTGGGAGCAGAGCCCGACCCCCCCCGGCTGCCCCCTCCTGTCAGGGAGTTGGGCAGAGCCACAAGGTCCCCCCTGAGCCTCCTTTGCTCCAGGCTGAGCCCTGCAGTTGCCCAGCTCTGCTCCCTGGGTTATTCCCAGACCACCCTTCCCAGGGTTTAATCCCATGTGGGGGGGAGATAAATGTGATTTAATGCCCAAAGCTGTGGTGCCAGAGCAGGCTTTTCCCAAAAAGAAAGGATTCCACAGCAATTATCCGGGATGCCTATCAGGATCAATTCGCCACATTGTGCAGGTGTTGGGAATAAATTTTCCTTGGTTTGTCTCCACCAGGAGAAAAATCTTGGGAAATGGCTCTGAGAAATAATAACACTAAAACTGATAAGAAAACTGAGGTGGCCTCTGATTGTTTTTTTTCAATTTCAGCATTTTCAGGAAGCAAAGAGACCTCTTAACGGTTCCTTTCACAGGAAGATTTCATTTTCCCACCTGGAGTTTCCCTCTCATTTGAACTTTGTTCAGTTCAAAACCATGGGCAAGCAGAGGAGAGCTCCTCATTTTTAAAAAGTGATATTTTGGGTTTAAATGTTCGGATTTCATGAAGCTACCCTTGGAAAAAAAGCTGCTTTTATCAGGGGGGAGCCAATATCCACAGGAGCTGAGTTTTCTCCTTTCCCACGGGGTTTTCAGTGGCCAAAGAGAAGAAAAACCCCCACACTCAACAAAATGCACTTTCAAAGTCTTGTGAAGTTTTGTTTCTCGTACATTTTGCTTAAAATAGAAGCAGAGAATGAAAAAAAAATAATTGAAAATTAGTGTCAGTCCCTCAAAGCAATTTCCTTCAGAGAAACACTGGTTCTTGAATTAAGAAAGACGTTTATTTTGGGAATATTTTCATGCTCCTCTGATTAGCACCATCTAAACAAGCCCTTGTTTCTGAGTGCAGGACAAACCAAGCAAATCCACAAATATTGGGTTTTTTACATTCCCATTTCACAGCACTGGATCCGGCTCCTCTCTGTCCTCAGCCGCTGTTTGAAAATCCCAAGGTTCCTGGGGGAATGGTGTTCATGATCCACCTCAAACCAAAGCTCTGTTCTTCTGGGACATTTCCTGATGCCACATCTTTTCCGTGTGGAGTAGGGATGGATTTAACAGCTCCTGCCAGGAATCTGTTCCCAACCCTTTGTATTTCCTTCCCTCCCATTTTGAAGAGCTCATCTGGGCGCTGCTTTTACCGCCAAGGAAGCCTCGGCCACTTTGACCGTGGGTTCCTCCACACCAGGACTGGCTTCTGGATGGTTTTATCTCAAAGTAGGGCCTAAGAGGGTTGGTCTGTGTTGTCTTCCGGAGGTTCCTGGTGCTCTGGGTTCCTCTCGAGGAGCAGCTCAGGTTTGTGTGGCACCTTTAGTTCCTCACCTCGTTAGCAGCACCTGGAGCCTGTGACAGGCTGGGAGAGCTGGGGGTGCTCATCTGGAGAGGAGAAGGCTCCAGGGAGAGCTCAGAGCCCCTTCCAGGGCCTAAAGGGGCTCCAGGAGAGCTGGAGAGGGACTGAGGACAAGGGCTGGAGGGACAGGACACAGGGAATGGCTTCCCACTGCCAGAGGGCAGGGGTGGATGGGATATGGGGAAGGGATTGTTCCCTGGGAGGGTGGGGAGGCCCTGGCACAGGGTGCCCAGAGCAGCTGTGGCTGCCCCTGGATCCCTGGCAGTGTCCAAGGCCAGGCTGGACATTGGGGCTTGGAGCAGCCTGGGACAGTGGGAGGTGTCCCTGCCATGGCAGGGGAGGCACTGGATGGGATTTAAGGTCCCTCCATCCCAACCCATTCCATGGTTCTGTGCTGCCAAGGCTCCTCTGCCCCTGCAGGTCTGGCTGAAGGGCAGGATGGGGACAGGGGACGCTCCCTCTGCCAGGACAGTCCCACAACTGCCCAGGGGCTCTGCCCCAGGGTGAGCATCCCTCCCAGGGCCCCTCCTGGGACCTGCTTTGCAGCAGAATTCAAAGCAGCTTTTTCCACTCTCCGCAAGGATGATCAAAGCCTCCCTCCCCTGAGCTGATTCCAGCAATATTCCTCATCAAAAAGCAAGGGAAGAAAAAAGAACATATTTGCCTGTGGTTGTCTTCTAAATAAATCCCCCTCTCGCAGGAGGCTCGGGGCTGCTGTCTCACCCCCAATCAGCTCCGGGGCTGCTGGTGAAATTCTTCTTTTCTCTTCAGCACCTCCAGAAAAAGAATCCCCCTATTGTAGGAATTTGAGATGTTTACATCTGCTTATCTTCCCTCTGATCTCAGGATTCCGGTAACATTCCAGCTCCCTCTTTAGCTGTATCATTAGTTCTGCGCAGATGGCTGAGAAAAGCCTCCTTGCAGAGCCGAAACCAGCCCAGCATCCCACAGCATTCCCACCTTCCTCTCCTCTGGCCTCAGCTCCCTTTTTTTATTTCTCTGGCCGGGCTGGGGAAGGATTCCCACCCTGGTTGGACCGAGCAGCTCTCGTGGCAGTGGCTGCAGCCAGACCCTGCTCCTCCTCTGGAACCTCTAAGGCTGCATGGACAGATCCCACAAAACGTGATATTCCTGTTAAAATTCCTCTCCCAGAGGCACTTCACTGTTTCTTTTCCAGGCACCTGCCTGTGCTGGAGCCCTGCATCCATGGAAGTGGCAGTTTCCTTCCGTCCCCGTGCTGATCAGGCAGAGGGAAGGGCCAGCTCTGGCCTCAGAGCTGAACAAGCCGTGCCTGATGTCACATCAGCTCCCTCACAGGACATTTGGAACAGGTTTGAAATCCAGAATTGCAGGGGCCCCTGGGGCACAGCTTCAGCCAGGGCTGTTCCTGCTCAGGTGTAAAATTGAAATGATTTAAATGCAACAGAGCTGAGACAGAACCGATCATACCAAAGCCTCGCTCAGCTCCCTTGGACCCACAGCCATTCCAGGACTCCGTGATGCACTGAGGGACATTTTTGGAGTCATCTGCGTCCACACCACCAGGCTGGAGCATTCCCAACTCCTGCTGGTCCTCAGGGATCCCACACTGGTGTCCACTGGGGTCCAACCTGGCACTCATCCCGTGAGAAGAGAAAAGGAGCTGGAAAGCTGTGTGTGACTCTTTCCTTTTCCCAGAGGGACCCCAGAGCTGGACCCACAGAGGGCTGGCTCTGTGTCACACCTCGGGGGGGTCTGGGAGAGGTGTCCTGGTGCATCCAAGCCTGGTGAAAACACCTTCAGTGATCCCATGTCCGTGTGGGACACCCTGAGCAGTCCCTGGCACACAGCCCAGCCCCAAACACCCCGCCAGGGCCACCTGGCAGGAATTTGGGGATGGAATCTCCCTGTGATTGCTGCCGGAGGGGAGCTGCATCACCCCAGGGGCACGGGGAGTTGTCCGAAGCAGTGCCCCAGTCTGGCTGTGGGCTGACCGCACACTGCCCACCAGTAGCACCAGTTACACCACCAGTGAATCCCCCAGCATCAGTATTCCTTGGAACTCACTGAGCAGAGAGTGTCAAAGGAAAAGCATCTTTCTACCAGTCCCACCAGTGCTCGTACAAAGCCAAAATCGCCTTTTTTCCCCTGTCCTGGATGCTGTGAAATCCCACCCCAAGGTGCTGGCCTGGCACTGACATCCAGCACCGTCACCGTCCCCTGCTCCCTGCCGGAGCTGGAGCCTCCAGCAGCTCCAGGTGCCCTGCCCCAAACCATCCAACACTCATCTGCTGGTGAGAAAACACATTTTACTGGAGCAGCCCTGCTCCCGGGAATTATCTCCGGCTGCAGAGCTGCCTGCTTTTATCTGTACATCCATCCTGCCAGGCCTGATGTTATCTGCAAATTTCGCATTTATTTTTAGATAATTGATAGAAAAGTTGAAAAGTACAAAGGCTTCAGTGTTTCCTTGCGATCCCAGCAGAAATGTCCCCGTTCAGTGACAGTTCTGTGTTGATTACTCGTGTTCGGGAGTCTGTTGTCACTTCCCAACCCATTTCACACGGATTAGGTAATGCCCAATATTAATGCTCAAAAACAGAGGATGATGTCAGGTCCCTTTCATGGTTATATCTGTCAGCTCCAAGCTGAGAGGGACTTCAGTGGCCTGGAGGCCAGTACTGTGTCACCGTGTCCTGCTGCAGTCGCACCACACACAAAGGTCCTTGAACCTCACGACAGCGCAGAAGCAAAAATCAAGGCCCTGGCAGTGCCCAAGGCCAGGCTGGACGGGGCTTGGAGCAGCCTGGGACAGTGGAAGGTGTCCCTGCCCTGGGACGGGGTTGGAACGAGGTGAACTTTAAGGCCCCTTCCAACCCAAACCATTTTGGGATTCTCTGATCCAAGTCCAGCCAGGAATTCGCTCTGCCCTGAGGGCTGGAGCCGAGCAGCTGCATTCCCACTGCTGCTCCTGAGGGAATTCTCCTGGTGCCCCTGCACCAGCACAACCTTTCTGCAAGACCTTCACCTGCCCCTGTGCCTCTTCCAGCTCGGTGAGTGGGTTATCCATGGCGAGCAGGGAATGGAGCCCTGCAGGGATTGTGCTTGGCAGCTCCGCTCCTGCCCTGCCCCCAAAGTCCCCCTGGCTCTTTCCCTGCCCCCAAAGTCCCCCTGACTCCTGCCCCATCCCAAAAGTCCTGCCCCATCCCCAAAGCCACCCTGACTCCTGTCCCATCCCAAAAGTCCCCCTGGCTCCTGCGCTGTCCCCAAAGTGCCCCTGGCTCTTTCCTGTCCCCAAAGTCCCCCTGGCTCCTGTGCTGTCCCCAAAGTCACCCTGTCCCTGTCCCCGACGGCGCTGCAGCACCGAGTGATGCCTGGCACATCCCTGCCTCCCTGGAATGATCCCCTCCCGCTGCTCGGCTCCCTCTCCCCATCCTGCCCACCCAGCAGGGAGCAGGGATGAGGCAGCTCTGCCGGGCTTCCTCTGACAGCCTCATCTGCCTCACGGCAATTAATTCTCCCTCCTGTCCACCGGCTCCTGGAGGTGTAAACAGGGGCTGTGCCAGTGCCTGGCAGCGCTCCAGGACCAGCTCCGAGTGTCAGGATGCAACAGGGGATTTTTAGGTTTTTTTTTCTTTATCGTCGAGCTCAGCTCCAAACAAACCTTTAATTAATTCCTCCACAAAGTTCTGCTGAGCTCGTGGCCTCCAATTCCTCCGGGCTGCTAATTAACCTGATCTTCTCCCTCCCTGCTCCTTCCTCGTGATTGTCAGTTTGCACTTGTTGAATCCTAATGCCTTTCCCTGGTGCAACAATCTGCTCCTGTTCCCCAGACGCCTTCGCCCCCAGAGCACAGGCTCCACTTCTATTTTGCCTCTATGAGCTCATGCTCCAGCTGCCTGAGGAACAGCAACTGCTCCCACTCCTTCGCAGCAAAATTCCACTTTTTTCAACATTTCCCCTTAGCGTTGGGAAAGGAAATCACCCAGGGATTGCAGTTTTCCACTAAAATTTTCATTTTTCAAAGCTGTTGTCTTCTGGGTTTTTTCAGTGACAGTTACAGTGCTGTGGAACCATGGAATCATGGGATGGTTTGGGTTGGAAAAGGCCTTAAAGCCCATCCAGTGCCACCCCTGCCATGGGCAGGGACACCTTCCACTGTCCCAGGCTGCTCCAAGCCCCATCCAGCCTGGATTTTTACACTTCCAGGGATCCAGGGGCAGCCACAGCTTCTTCCCTGTGCCAGGGCCTGCCCACCCTCCCGGGAAAGGACTCCTTCCCAATATCCAGTTAAAATCTCCTCTCCTCCAGCTTAGAGCCATTCCCTCTGTCCTGTCAGTCCGTGCCCTTGTGAGAAATCCATCAGCATGCTCCTGTTGCAAATGTTTCCTGAAAAAACCTGAGGAAAAGGAATCCAGACTCTTATCATGTTCCCAGATGTCCACAGGCATTTTGGGCAAAAGCCCATTTTTTGGGGGGTGGATTTTTCCCCTCAGCTTCATCTTGACCAAAAGCTCATTGATTTCAGGCAGGAGGCACCCAGGCTGTTCTCAACATGCAAAACATTTCTTGAGGCTGAAAAAAAAGAATCTCCTGAAAGGAATTGAGATGTTTTGGAGACATTTCATTCTTTGTGTGACTCAGTTCCCTGAGATTGATGTGGGAGCACCGAGCCTTCCAAGCTGCCACGCGTGGTGACACTGGGCACAAAAATGTTTGTGAAGCTTCCAGCTTTCAGGGGAGGTTCGGGGTGGATATTTGGAAAATTTCTTTCCCTGAAAGGGTGGTCAGGCACTGGCACAGGCTGGCTGGGCAGTGCTGGAGCCACCATCCCTGGAAGTGTTCAAAAGATGAGCAGAGGTGGCACTTGGGGATCACTGGGCATGGTCAAAGGTTGGACTTGATGGTCCTGGAGGTCTTCTCCAGACTCAATGACCCTGTGGTTGTTTCCATGATCCTGCAACACCCATGGGCACCACGCGGCCAGGGAAATGCCGAGGGTGGAGCTGTGGGGGGCGAATTTGCACCCCAGCACCAGAGAGGCGAGTGTGGGACATGGCACCACGGGGACACTGAGGCACAAACCCGCTTTTGCTCCGTGTGGGAAACCGGGGCTCTGCACCCAGGCAAGGCAAGGACAAGGTGCTGCAGAGGGCCCTGCAGGGGATTGCTCCCTGCATTCCCATGGGAACAGCCTGGCACGATGCTGCAGCTGGGCACGGTGACCCCGGGCGCGGAGGGAGCGGAGGGATTTCACCCCACGCCCAGCGTGCGCCGTGAGAAGAAGCAAAGGGGACGCCCTGGGACCTCTCCTCGCCTCCAGTGCCCTCTCCCCTGGCTGGCCACTGCTGAGATCCCTCAGCGGGGCAGAAGCAGAGCAGGGACCAGAGCTGTGCTCCCCACCCTTGGCAGAGCTCC
The DNA here is from genome assembly GCA_013397865.1 of Struthidea cinerea. Classification (NCBI taxonomy): domain Eukaryota; kingdom Metazoa; phylum Chordata; class Aves; order Passeriformes; family Corcoracidae; genus Struthidea; species Struthidea cinerea. Next base: position 129,911 of record VZTI01000138.1, on the reverse strand, counting down.
CAGGGCCGGCCTGGGGAGAGGAGGCGGCCTCCGCCCCCCTCTCAGGGACTGACACCTCGCTGCAGGCCGCTGTTACTGAGCTTCTGCTTCCACTGTCAAACCTGAAATAGAACCAATCCCACAGCTGTCTGTTTTCTGTTGAACACACAGTTTTTGTCTTTCCAGCCCTCCTGAGGCAAAAAGCTTAAATTTGGAAAAACGCTGATATTTCCATTGGGTCCAGCTCTTGTGGCCTCAAGGATTCCTGGGATGCTGGGTGGCTCGGCTGCCTGCTGAGACTGAGGTGGGAACACCGAGACGTCCAAACTGCCTCGGGAAGTGGCACTGGGAGCAAAAAAATGCTGCAAGAGCTTCAAGACACTGACGTGGCTATGGAAATGCTGAGTGTTGGTGCGGGTTTCAAATTCAGGGAATCAACCTGCACCCCAAAACGCTCTCATTAGAGACAGCTGGGAAATTTGCCCAGAGCAGCTGGGGCTGCCCCTGGATCCCTGGCAGTGCCCAAGGCCAGGCTGGACATTGGGGCTTGGAGCAGCCTGGGACGGTGGAAGGTGTCCCTGCTCGTGGCAGGGGTGGGAGCAGATGTCCTTTAAAGGCCCCTCCCAACCCCACCCATTCCATGATTTCATAAATGCTGCCTGTTAGCTGAATTCTTGGGATGGAAAGAACAGAAATGCCACAATTTCGAGGAGTCTTTTGTTATTCTTGTGGGTTTTGTTTGGGTTTTTTTTTTAACTTGTATGTCACCCTCAGAGCAGTCCAATCACGGATCTCCTGTTTGCTGGAAAGGAGGAGTTTGGGAGCAGCTTCCTGGCACTTTGCTGCTCTAACAACCAAACCCCAGGCGCGTTTTGGGCAGATGAGAGGTCACCAACCCCAACCCTGCTCTCCAAGCACCTGGAACAAACCACTGCCTACAATGCTGATAAAATAACCTCCCTAGTTCCCAACATTTAAAAACCTTCCTGGCTGGCTGGGAGGCGCCTGGACAGCACAGCAACGAGCAGCAGCCCATTTTTAGTGCTGTATCCAGAGCAGGGCTGGGGGAAAGAGGCCACACATGAAACGCTGCCTGTGGGAAGCAGAACAGAGCTGCTCTTCCACCCCCGGTGCTCCCGAGGTTGAGTGAGGTGAGGCCACGGGGTGGGGGAAAACGATGAGATCATTTCGTTCCTCATCTGAAGGAATGTTTGCCAGGATCTGACCCCATGGGGGGGCAGCCCTGGAATTCCTACCTCATCCCACCACAAGGTCGCTCCCCAAGCCAGGCTTTGCAGCTCCAGCTGCCCATCCTGAGGGGGGAAACGTCTCCAAAATCCACTCGGACCTGATATATTCCTCTGGTAGTGAAACACGAGAGGAAATGAGCAGGAGAAACCGTATATAAGTGAATTTATGTATTTGGGGAAGATGCTGATTGTTGCCCAGTTCACGATTCAAATTCTGAATATTACGTGAACCCCGGCTGAACACGCAGCAGTTCGAGCCCAAATCCCACTTCTGCTCCCCCCTTTTGAGGCCACCTGGGGCATTTTACTCACCTAGAGCCTCCATTTCTCTGTGAGCAGCACAACACGGGGCTGAGCCCTTCCTGCAGGGAGCGAGGTGTGGAAGAGCAGCTCTGCCTTTCCCTGTGACACCCCTGTCACACAGGGCTCTGGTGACTCTGCCTTGGCTGTCGAAGATGGGGAGGAAAGGTCGCAGGAGCCCTAAAGGAGCAGCCTCCCAGGGTGCAAACACCTTCCGGGGACTGACCCCATTCCCTGGGGGACCTCCCGTGTCCAGCACAGCACCTGGGCTGCACCTCTGCGGGGCAGGAGGCAGCACCCCGGGGCAGCTGCCACATCCCAAGTGGGCCAACACAAGGCAAAGCAGGCCTGGAGCACTGGGGAGAGGGGGAGGATGGCCTTAAAATAAAATTCTTGGGGAAAGAAAAATAAAAAAGGCAAAGGCAAAAAAAAAACCCAACAACCCACCACGCCCCCTCTCCAGCTTGAAATGCTTTGGAAATGTGAGAGTTTCTCTGAGGCTGAGAGATGACAAAGAAGGAGCCCCAGGGAGAGGGGCTCGGTGGGAAGGAGAGAGCCCCAGGAGCAGCAGGGCTTTGCCAGGGCCTGGCGGGGGCAGGGGATGCCAGTTATCCCAGCGCAGCACGTTTGTTTCCTTTGTGATTGTCCTGCTGTGGCTACAGCCATTAAAAGCAGCCTGTAAACAGCTCGGCGTGGCCATTTCCTAACTGAGTTAACTGCGGCAGTGGCTGTGCGACTGAGGGATGTGGCTGGTGATTAGATAAGAGCCTTGCCCCTCGCGAAACGAACACCACAGCGAGGGGTTTTTCTAGGTCAGGCCGGGCTGCTCAGCACAGCTCCGGCAGAGCCCAGAGCCCGTGGCCCCAGCCCATGCCAGACACTCATTACAGCTAACGAAGGGCTGTGCTCTCCTTCCCCCGGGGAGCCAGCGTGGAAAACAGCAGCGTCTTCAAGCTGCAGTAAGTGTCCTCTGCCACAAAGCCCAGGGTGGACACCTCAGGGTGCTCTGGGCAGGCGGTGAGGGAGGGGTCTCCAAGCTCTCGGGGGCTCTGAATTCCCCCCAGGATCAATCCCTGGTCGTGGACCTCAGTGCAGAGCACGACAGCTCTGGAGCGGGATGGGCCCTCAGGGCAAACCCCACTGGAGCCCCCCCTGCAGATCTGCTTCTCCCCAGACGTGCCAGCCCCGCGCTGGCCCTGGCCAAACCTTATTCCAGGGGCAGCAAACCCTGGGTCAGATGGTTCCTCCCTGGGTCACATCTCAGGTGCATCTCCCAGGGTGCTGAGAGCCAGAGCCACGTCAGGAGGACCCACAGCTCCAGGTGCAGGGCTTGCTGCCCTGATTCCCTGGGACGCCCACAGGAGACTTGATGGAGTTGGTGGATCATGGAATCACGGAATCAAGTAATGGGTTGGGTGGGAAGGGACCTTAAATCCCATCCAGTGCCACCCCTGCCATGGCAGGGACACCTTCCACTGTCCCAGGCTGCTCCAAGCCCTGTCCAGCCTGGCCTTGGGCACTGCCAGGGATCCAGGGGCAGCCCCAGCTGCTCTGGGCACCCTGTGCCAGGGCCTCCCCACCCTCCCAGGGAACAATTCCTTCCCACTATCCCATCCATCCCTGGGCTCAGTCACAGCACCAGCAGCCCAGCCTAGACACAAAATGGGTGATGCTGAGGTGCCACCAATCCCCAAGAGTTTCACCCCCCCAGAGTCAGCCCGGAAGGACAGTGAGGTGCAGCAAGCCCTGGGGTTTCTCAGCCCCTCATGTCCTCCAGCTCGGAGTGACCAAGAGCTGGAGGCAAACCCTTCATTTCTGGTATCACAGAACTCAGAACAAAGGGATTCTTGTTGCTTTGGTGGTGCTGAGGCACTTAAACCTGCACTGCATCCCAAAGGAGTGGCCGAGGGGACAGCAGGGCTGGGGACAAGCCATGAGGAAAGACTACCACAGCCACATGCACTCCTCCACCAAAGTGCTTCCAGCCTGGAGGAGACGTCCTGCTGGAGAGCAGCCCCATGTCACACCCCCACCACCTGCGCTGCTCCAGGGCTGAATCCAGAGGCTGGTTCTGCCTGGCTGAAAGCACAGAGGGAGCTGCAGGACATCTCAGCTCTCCCTGGAGCCTTCTCCTCTCCAGGTGAGCACCCCCAGCTCTCCCAGCCTGGCTCCAGAGCAGAGGGGCTCCAGCCCTGGGAGCAGCTCCGTGGCCTCCTCTGGACTGGCTCCAACAGCTCCAGGTCCTTCCTGTGCTGGGCCCCAGGGCTGGGGCAGCTCTGCAGGTGGGGTCTCACCTGAGTGGGGCAGAGGGGCAGAGTCCCCCCTCCCCTGCTGCCCACGCTGGGGGAACAGCCCAGGGCTTAGGGGGTTTCAGGGTTGGGGCAGGTCCAGCCCTCAGCCACCAACACTCAAACACCAGCTGAACATGAAATAAACCCCTTTTAACAAGAACTGAAAGTTTTAAAGAGTGAAATCCTGTTTTCCCTGTCAGCCCAGAGCTGGAATTGGCAGCACACGAGCACCTGCCAGGGCTGGGCTGGAGTCATTAGCAGGATCAGAGCCCTGGCAGAGCAGCGGGAGCCTGGACTCGCTGACCTAATTTGCGTCCCTTCCAGCTCCGAGAGGCCTGTGATGTATTTTTAATGAAGCACACACAATAAACTGCTAACATAATATTAGAGGCTCACTTCAAAGCTCCAGCAGGCAGGGAAATCAAGGTGAAAGTTTCTGGATTCATCATTATTATGTGTCACTCATCTTCACTATGACAACCCCTGGGCACTCCAGATGCTTCCTTTCCAGCCTTTCGAACGTGGTTTGGAGCCCACTCTCCTCCTCATTTTTTTCCAAGCAAACCAAAAATAACCTGGAAAGTAGAAATCTTGCCTAGATTCCCCTTATACACACATGCATTGTTCCAGCACCACAAAAGCTTTCGCAAGCAGCAAAATTTAGCAGCTCTGGAAAAAGCTGAGGCCACCTTAGACAAGTTTTCGGCCACCTGGGTGGCTCTTGTTCTGCCCACCCCTTCAGAGCTGGAGCCTGGGAGGTTTGGGATGTGTCAGGGAGCAGCAAGAGCACAGCTGCTGCCTCAGGGAAGGGCAGGATTAGGATGGCACGACTGGAAAAGGCCCCTCCGGTCACAGCTTGACCCACAGGACCTGGGTGAGGGAGCAAGACCAAGGGATGGCGGGCAGGTCCAGCCAGGAGCCCACACAGCTCCAAGGGCCAGCCAGGGAATCAATCCACAGGTCAGGACAAGGTCCAGGGATCACCCAGCAGTGAGGTGACAGCTCCAAGGGCAAGCCATGAAATCACCCCATGGAGAAGCCGGGAGGGACACGGCAGTGGCCAGTGCAGACCAGCACTCCCCAGCACGGCCTGGAGGCACCAGGCTGGACAAAACCAGAGCTCCTGGGCCCAGGGTTTGGGTGGAGACACCAAACCAGGCTGGCCAGGACCAGGAGCAGTCAGGGTTAGAGCAGGGCCCTGGCAGGGTGGGAGCTGCACCACCAACACAACGGAAAGTGGGGGGTCTGAGGGTCACTTTGCTCCTTCCCTGAACTCTCAGGTCACTTTTGCTCCCAAATATATTCTCCCACAAAGCCAGGCCCAGGGTGGGGTTGTTGGGGTGTCTGTGCAGGGCCAGGAGTTGGACTGATGATCCTCGTGGGCCCCTTCCAAGTCGGGATGTTCTGTGATTCTACAAAACCTCCCTTCCTTCTGGGATGGCTCTGCATCCCCCCGTGGCTGGAAATCATCTCTTAGGTTGTTTAAAGCCCACAAATCTGCTGGAAATAAAGAATATATTCCCAGGGTGGGAACAGATCAAAACCTGAAGGGTTCTCTGACTTCACCTAAATATTCCTGACCCCTCCAGCTGACAAGAGCTGGCCAAGAGCAATGTGGTCAAAGTCCAAAGCACCTCGCAGGTCCTACCAAACCAACAACGTAGAACTTACCCGCGTGGAGGAGTGTGGAGGAAGCTGGTGTCGAGCCCCTCTGGTGAGCTGGAATTGCTGGAAAATTCCTAGAAGTGACACACAAATTCAAACATACAGAGCAGAGTTAAACATCCCGCGGTTTTCCCACTCCCACCCCTAACTCCCAGAAATCAGGTGTGTGTGGGAATGCATTCCCAGGCTTCACGTTGCTTCTCCTTCGTCCCCACATCCCAGCAAGGTCAGTCTGGCAGCAAGGCAGGAAAGGAGCAAAGAAAAGGCATTTAGTGAGATACGAATGTAACCTCGTTAGAATTCCAGCTTTTGCTGCCCAAAGCGAACGGGAGCGTTTAGTCCCGGAGTCTTGAAGTGAACCTGGGATGGGTGCGAGCGCCTGCCGGGGGTGAGGAGCCGCTGCTGTCCCGGCTCCCGGAGCGCTCCCCGCAGGCAGGGCAGAGCCCCCGGGGTGGTGCTGGGGACAGAGCTCCTCAGAAGCTCTGTGCCCACGGAGCGGCCGCGATCCGTGCCGGTGCCGGTGCCGGTGCCGGTGCCGGTGCCGGTGCCGGGACACTCCGTTCGGCAGGAGGCACGGGAACGGCGCCGGCGTTTGCGAAGCGCTCCTAACCACTGCACACAGCGCTCGGGGCAAGGATCACAGGAGAGAACTCCCCGAGCCCGCTGCTCCGGGAGGGCGTTCAGACAACCGCTGGCTCTTCTTGACATTTCTGCAAACAGCTCATGAATATTCCATGGGAGCGGCTGCTCCCGCTGCCGCCGCTGTTGTGGCTTGAATGGAAACACCGGGGAGAAGAGAGCAGCCCTGCCCTCCCTTAGCAGCGTGCAGCTCAGCCCGAGTCCTCAGGCAGCCGCTCCAGGGCTGGGCTGCGGTGCAAGCAGAGAGCAGCCGAGCATCCTGCCCTTCTCCTGCTGCGGGAGAAGCTGGCACGCGTCTGCAGACCCAGCCCGCCGCACCCAGCCGGGCCCCGGCGAGGACTGAAGGACGCACCCGCGGTGTCACCGTGTCGGAGGCTGCGGCATCTCCCCGGCTGTGCCCCAGGGCTCAGAGGCAAACAGAGCTCCTCGGGATGATGTCTGAGGGTCTGGGGGCAGCTCCACGTGGATTTGGGCACTGCTGTGGGAGGAAGGTGCTGGGCCCCTCCTGGCAGCCCATGGGCTCGGGGGAGCCCAGCACAGCCCCTGCCCAGGGCAGCGGGAGGGTCCCCAGCCTGTCGGGGCACCTGCTGAAAGGTGCTCCTGCTGCCCATCGCAGGAAACTCCTGCTCCAGAGGTGCTGGATCCACCTGCACTGGAGAGGCTGGTGCAGAAAGCAGAGCAGGATGTCCCAGCTCAGCAGGGAGCTGCAGGAATTCCGGTTGAAACCCCAGCAACCACCACCACCTGACAGGTGCAGCTTCACTGCTTCAAAACGTGAGCTGCCCACTCCCATGGAAACGTCCAGCACTCCCTCCTCACAGCAGACCCTGCAGTTGTTCCCTTCCTAGTTGAAATTCCGGGGATAACACTCCAGACCAGCCACGGAACAACAAATCCAAACGGGATCCAGCCCCAACCACACCAGCAGAGAGGAGCTGAGCAGTCAGCAAAGCACTGCCCACAGACCTGACCCAAAACAACCCCCTGAAGGTGGAACCTGGCCCAAATAAACACCTGCAGGGGGACTCTGACACCAGTAAGGCCCTGTAGGTGGAGACTGGGACCAGTAAAGCCCTGCAGGAGGACCCTGACACCAGTAAATGAGTGCAGATGGACCCTGACACCAGTAAGGCCCTGCAGGTGGGCACTGGGACCAGTAAATCAGTGCAGATGGACCCTGACACCAGTAAGGCCCTGCAGGAGGACCCTGACACCAGTAAAGCCCTGCAGATGGACCCTGACACCAGTAAGGCCCTGCAGGAGGACCCCGACACCAGTAAATCAGTGCAGATGGACCCTGACACCAGTAAGGCCCTGCAGCAGGACCCTGACACCAGTAAGNGCAGGAGGACCCTGACACCAGTAAGCCCCTGCAGGAGGACCCTGACACCAGTAAGGCCGTGCAGATGGACCCTGACACCAGTAAGGCCCTGCAGGAGGACCCCGACACCAGTAAATGAGTGCAGATGGACCCCGACACCAGTAAGGCCCTGCAGGAGGACCCCGACACCAGTAAATCAGTGCAGATGGAGCCGCCCACCAGCGAGAGGCTGCGAAGGAGCCCAGCCCGTGAGTCATGCGAGCAGCGCCCGTGTCGCTGCCATGTGGAGTGCAGCAGGCTATCAAAAGCGATGATTTCATCCCAAAAAATGGCCCTGTTTTTGTGCTTGATGACAGCTGGGCCTTTTTGGTACCTGCTGACCTAGAACAAGTCTCTCCACCGGCACGGAAGGTGGGTCACTCTGAGATTTGAAGTGCCTCATCCTTCAGTGAGTGGGCAGGGTGCACCGTTATTTTCATTGTGCCTCTTTTTGCCAAGCCTCTGTTATCCCTATTTATAGATACCCTGGGATGCAATTCCAATAAGTCTCACCTGCCTCAGCAGTTCCCCCTGCAGTGCCCTACTTATGGCACAAATCAAGGGGGCTCTAATTAGAGTTTCTGGCCCAAGCCAGACTCAAATATTTGACTTTGGATTTATAAGAAAGGTTTTCACAGATTCCTTGCCCTCACCGTGGTCGTAGGCAGAGTTCCTGCTGTGTCCAGAGCTTCCCACCAGCAATCCTGCAGCGAGGCCCAACATCATCCCTAAAAACTCCTGTCTCTCCTGCCTGTTCTCTGCTCTCCTGCCCACCCCCAGCTCTCAACAACTCTGGGTTTTTTAATCCTTTCCCGATTTTGAGAAGGAGGCAGAACAGCAATAACTCTACTCCCTGACTGCCTAATGATGGGGAACTAATCCAGAAACACAGCTTGGAATTAAAAACCCTTCCAGCCTTTATTATTTCCATGCATCATGTTTGTTTGGAGCAAAACTCAGCAGCTCGGATAATCTGCTCCGTGTCAGAGCAGAGATGTGGAAACACGGCCTGCTCACAGGGTTATGGGGAATCTCTTTAGAAGCAGAGATCTCATCCCTGTGGAGTCACAGCCAGCTGGGAATTTGCCCCAGGATCTTCTCCTGGGGAAGGATGGAGCAGAGATGCCACCTGCCTGCAGCCCAGGTGTCCCCATGGACAGGTGAGGACAACAGCTCCCTGGCACAGCTCTCAGCGCTCTCCTCATTCTTGTGGCATTTGGGGTTTTCCTTTGGTTCCCCAACTCCAGGGAGGAGTGGGGAGACTCCAGCCTCAGGTGAGAAAAGCCTGGAAAAAGGGTCTCCAGCCCCAGAATGTGGCTAACAGCACTCAGGTGAGCTTCCTTAAGGAGCTGATTTCAGCTCGGGGAGCTGAGCAGGGGGAAGAGTCCCAGTGCTGCTGTCGGGAACAGCTTGGAAATGGGAGCTCCCTGTCCCAGGGGAAGGGCAGCAGAGGCAAAGGCAGCTCCTCCCACATCCAGTGAAAGAGAGGGACGTGGGGAAACAAACGCATTTGAGGCAACTGTAGATTCCTCAAGTCTGAAGCCAAGAGCAGGCACTGAGGTGAGCAGGGACAGCAGCCAGGGAACGGCTGGAGCTGGGCCAGGGCAGGCTCAGGCTGGAGATCAGGGAAAGGTTCTTCCCCCAGAGGGTGCTGGGCACTGCCCAGGCTCCCCAGGGAATGGGCACGGCCCCGAGGCTGCCAGAGCTCCAGGGGCGTTTGGGCAGCGCTGCCAGGGATGCCCAGGGTGGGATTGCTGGGGTGTCTGGGCAGGGCAGGGGGCGACTCTGTGATCCTTGTCCCATCCAGCTCAGGATATTCTGTCATTCTGCATGGAGCAAAATGCCTGGGACACTCCTGGGGACGCAGCCTGCTGTGGGCAGTGCACAGAGGATGTCCCCCAGTGCCTGCCGTGGTCCCTTCGGCTGCCCCTGTCCTGCTCCCAGTCTCTCCCAGTCACCTGCTGGGGTGTTCCCAGCTCAGCAGCTGCAGCCACGAGCTCCAGTCCCAGCCCCATGGGGCACCGTCACTGCCCAGACTCAGACTGTTCGTATTCCAAAGGCTTGGAGGGGCTCTGGATAGGGACAGGGAGGAATCCTCAGGAGAACACAGCTTGTACTCGAACTGCTGAGCCACAGGTGTCGGAGCAGCTCAGTCCTTCCCGATCCATGGCCAGGATATCTGCTGAACCAGCCCATCAGTGGGGCCAATTCCATGCTGCATTCCCCCTCTCTTGCCTCCAGCTTTGGTAGGAAAGGTCTTGCTGATGGAAACGACATCAGAGCCACAGCATCCCTCCGTGAAGTTTTGATCCCGGTGAATCACAGTTATCCATTAGCAAAGGGGAAAAAAAAACCTTTCAAAACCAGTTGGATGAAATTCCTCTTCCATAAAATCTGTCCACATCAGGAGTTGCAGCTTGGCAGCAGAGATGGGGTCCCCTGGAGCAAGGGTCACCGCACCTGTGTGCCAGGGACCCCATTTAGGATGGGACAAATCCCCGCCTGCAGGGGCCTTTGGGATCCACTTCCCCATCCACAGGCAGAGGAGCAGCCCCATCGCCTGTGCAGGAGGATGGGAAGGTGGAGGGTGGGGCAGAAGATAAACGCCCTCCCCGTGTGACCGCAACAAGGAGGGGCACAATCATCTTGTTGCCAGCTTGGGCTGTCCTTCCAGACGGACCCGAAAACCTGCAAAAAGGGTTTCTCTTTTGGTTCTGTTCCTGCTTGGAACTACCAGCCAGCAATGCCTGGAGACAGATCCTGAGAATTAAGGACGAACACGGTGCGTTCCCACCGCTGCTGGAGGGGCTGTGGTGCCGCTGCCTCTTCAGCACTGCCCGGGCTCTGCGTGGGGACAGTGCCAGGGGACAGGGGGTGCTGGGGGGTGCAGCTCTGTGCTGGTGATGGGGATCCCACCCCTCATCCCTCCTGGCTCCTTGCTGCTGACTTGGTCTCTGATTTCATTGCCGGCATCGACGTCAGGAGCAGAAAATTGAGTGTGACTTGCACAGGAGAAAGGAAGGGAGAGGGAGGATCCTGAGATGGGGAACAGCCACCAAGGTCCTGAGCCCTGCTGGGTGAATCCCACTCAACTCAGTGACATCCGAGTGTAAAATATGTCTGGGAATATCCAGAAGAGCTGTCCCAATCCCAGCATGGCACAAAGCAGGAGTGAAACTCCCTTCATTTGAACTCCTCTCCTACCTCACCAATACCAGAGCTCAGCCTTTGCCTCTTCCAAGCTCCTACGGGGATTCCTGCTGCCCACTGCATCCCCTTCTTCAGTATTTGTCATTCCAATGGCCTTCTAATGCCTGTAAACACAGGAATTGGCATCTGGACAGCAGGAAATCTAGGAAATTAGCACAAGGGACTCTTCTGGGCTTGTGGCCAATGTCTAGTCCTAGGAGCCACTGAAAGCACAGCAAAGTCGAGCTCTAGAAAGCGGGAACGGTGTCACTGGGTTGGCAGAGTGCAGCTCCTGCTCCATTCAGGATAACGACAGGAATTCCTTGTCTGCTTTGCATTATCCACAGGGAGCCAAACTCCCCGAGATCCTGATGTGGGCAGGGCAAGCCCAGCTCCCAGCTCTGCCCTTTGGCTCCTAGGGGGAAATGCCACAAAGGTCTCTTTTTTCTCTGTTTTTTCCTTTCCCTGCATTTTTGCCACCTGGTCTGGCTTCCTCGTGCCCATGGAGCAGGACTCTGGACCACAAGCTTCACTAATTACTGTACAAGGGAGTCACACTGAGCCTGTGACCCAAACAGGAGGTTCCACGGGAGCCTGTCACGGCACCCAGCAAATCTTCCAGCTTTTCCGTGGGCTTTGGGGCGGTGCTGACCCCATGACCAAGCTGCTCTCTACTCCCGAGCTTCAGATTCCAGTGTAGGTTTGATCCTTCAGGGGTCTCGATGATGCGTTTTGGGATGAGTGGGAGAGGACAGGGAATGCAGGGCCCTGGGAAATCCTTCAGCGCTGGCGCGATGGGGCAGATCCGAGCAGGAATGGCAGGAAGTGGCTGCTGAGGTCCCAGTCAGCGGCCTGTGAGTGTGGACAAGTGCACACCAGGCTGGGCACACACGGCAGGGCTGGCAGGGCTGGCCAGCTCACCCCGGCACTGTCCCAGCACATTTCCTGCTCCATCCTTCTGGCAGGACAATGAATTTGCACCCAAACACACCCGGACCCTCTGCAGAGGCTGGATCACGGAGCTGGGCTGGCAGGAATCGGATCTGCTGGGATCCCAGGGCTGTTCTGCGCAGCAGCTCCTGCCCAGCTGGGACGGACAGACCTGTCCCCGTCTCGGTGGCTCGAGGGAGATGTTCACTCCCAGGGCTCTGTGCCACACCTTTTTGGCAGCCCTGGGGGGGATCTGGAGACAGATCACAAATGCAGCACTTCGGGCACTCCCTGTCACTCACCCAGGTGGGAACTGGCTGTGGCAGAGGTGGAAGAGCCAGCAGCACCCCAGAGTGGGGCACAGACCCTGCCATGCTGCCCCACAGCATCCCGGGGGGTACCTCGGCCATCCAAGCGTCTTCCCACGGTCTCTGCTCCCTCCTCACGAGCCATCAGACCCAGGACAAGGCTGGTGTAAGCCACGGCCCTGCTGATGCCCGCCACTCCTGGCTGGCAGGGCCTCCCTCCTTCTGGGGAGCTCAGCAGCCGTCCCCGTGCTGGGAACCCCAAGGGATGGTGCAGCCTGGAGCCCCCCAGTCTGACTTCCACACATAGTCCTGGAGTGCATGTTCCCTTGGGACCGTGGCACTGCCCTTCTCCGGCGCCCATGCCATGCCAGCTGCGTGTGACAGGCTGCTCCTGCCTGCACTGACCTCCAAACCCCAGCAGGAGAGGGGCACAGGAGAATCTCTGTGGGTCGATGCGGAGAAGCAGCCTCCTGAGAAGCTCTGTGCCCAACCCTTCCTAGCCTGGCCCAGAGGGTGGCTGAAGTGCCAGGAGGGCACAGCCAGGTCCACTTTATGGCCCACTGGGTCCTATGGGGTGGCATCCACCACCGTATGTGGACAGCAATGGTTTATTTTTTCAGCATCCCAAGGCCACCCCGGAGATGAAGCCACTGGCACGGTGACCCCAAGGATGGACAGCTGAGCTGCCAGGCCGGGAGCTGCATTTTTGGGGAGATACCCCCATTCCCTAAATCCCAGTGCTGCTCCGCTCAGGATCTACCACGGAGCTGAGCCCATCTGTGCCGAGCAGGAGAAAAACGGCCCTGCCCAGATCTTGGGATTGTTGCTGACATTCCTCTACCCCAGCTCCGAGGGGCTGAGCCAATATTTCCTGCTCTGCTGAGCATCCTGGAATCTGAATGATGCCAGGAGGAGGTGGGACGGTTTGAAGGGAAACGGGAGCACGAGCAGGGCATGTTTCACACAACCAAACCCTTTGCTGGCACCAGTTAAAGGTTGCGTAACCATCCAAAATGCCTTATTTATCACCGTGGTGTTAAATGCTCAGATCTCACTCCACATCCTTTTAAATTTTCAGCTTTTGAGCTGCTCCGAGTCCTTCACCCCTCGCAGATGACAAGCACTTAGGAAAAAGAAATCTTTATTTTATAGGTTTTTTTGTATACTTGTACACAAGTAAAATAAAATGCATATCTATATATACTGCAATCTTGTGGCAGGGCAGGCGGCATTCTTTAACAAATGCTGCCCGTCAACGTGGTGTGAAGGATGGAATGGAGACGGAAAAACTGCAAGAGTCATCAACATAGGGTTAAAACAGCATCAAATCCATTACCTCTGCAAATGGGAACCTGCAACATCATTCAGTGTGATGGCGAGTTACAAACAGATTTTAGACATTCTTTTCGGAGCATTTCTTACACTTCTTTTTTTTCTTTTTTCCTGTAAATAAACCATATTTCTTTACCATCTGCTGTAGCAAAAGCTGCTTTGTGGGCAAGTGCAGTTCCGAAGACCAAAGGTATAATTCACAGGTTTCAGGACAAATAAATTATGTACATCTCGGTATTTGTCTTTTTGTTTTGTTTTTTGTTCGTTTGTTTGTTTTTAATAAAGGCATCCAGTTAAGTTTTGTGTAACAAAGCTTTCTCGGGGTGGATGGGAGTCCTGCTTTTGTTCGCAACACTTATGGAGGTCAGCAAAAGTCGAGTATTAAAGTGTCATCAACCCAGGGAAAGAGTTAATTTTAGCAGAACAACAGTAAGCTCCACACCAAGGGGGGGATCAAAAGGCTTAGGCTGAGCTGTAACGTGGAGCTGTTCCCCTGCTGGGTGAGGCGGCACTGGGCCTTTGATCTGTTCTTTTTAGAGCAGCCCTGCCTCTTTTTGGTTGGGACTGTGGAAGGTTCAATGGGCTCTAGAAATTCGGGTCTCAACTTGGTCAAAGGAGGGTCTACAATGCTGGGGAAAGTCCCAAAGGGGGAATCGTTTATCTGCTTGTTGCTGCCGTTTTTGGAAGGGTCCGTCTCCATGTACTTGGGCCTGGACATGTTCTCCTTCTCCTTGAGGTGGTTGTTGGACGAGCGGCTGCTGTGGGAGGAGGGCCCTGCCTTGCCTTTAGCTTCGTAAATAAAAGACTTGTCCATCTCGGGCTGGCAGCACTTGGAGGAGCCGTCGTGGGAGCCCAGCGGGGGGAGCCCCGTCGGGAGCTTCCCCGACCTGGTTTTGGTGCTAAAAACGCTGGTGCGGATCTGGTTGAAGGAGTCCACGCAGCCGTCCAGGTCAGAGCTCTGCAGCCGCTTGAGGTCCCGCCCTGCCAGGCGAGGGGGCAGGTGGCACTCCAGCTCCGAGGAGGAGCCCTTGAACTGCTTAAACCAATTCCAGAGCGAGCGGGCCTGGCAGTCGCAGATCCACTGGTTGCCGTTGAGGCGCAGGTACTGCAGGGACACCAGGGGGGCCATGGTGTCCCCCGTGAGCACGGTCAGGTTGTTGTTGAACAGGTACAAGGTCATCACCTTCCCCAGGTCGTGGAAGGCGCGCCGGTGCACCAGGCTCACCCTGTTCTGGTGCAGCAGCAGCCGGTCCAGGTTGATCAGCCCGCGGAAGACGTTCTCCGACAAGCTCTTGATTTTGTTCCCGTGCAAGAACAGGTACGTGAGGTTCGCCAGGTCGATGAAGGTGTCGTCCAGCAGGATCTGGAGGTTATTATCCTGAAGGTAGAGGTACTGCAAGGAGAACAACCCTCGGAAAAGCCCCGTGGAGAGCTCCAAGAGCCCGCAGCGATCCAGGTGTAGGGTGTGGAGGTGCACGAGCCCCCGGAAGGTGACGGGGTTGATGGATTTTAGGTTCGTGTTGTCGCTGAGGTCCAGCTCCTCCAGTTTGGTGAGCCCGTAGAAGGCCCCGGGCTCGATGAGGCTGATGTTGTTGGAGTGGATCCACAGGATGGTCATGTTGCGGCAGGAGGTGAAGCTGGTGGCCCTCACCAGGGTTATCCGGTTGTTGTGCAGGAAGATGCGCTGGCTCTGGATGGGGATCTCCGTGGGGATCGCCGTCAGCCCCTGCTGCTGGCAGCTGATGGTGATCTTGGGCTCACTGTAGCATACACACGCCCCGGGGCAGGACTCCGCTTCTGACGGGATGTTCAAGCAAAGCACCAAAATCAGCAGTTTGCTTCCTGAGGAATGACAAGAAAAGGGTGGGAATTAGGCAGGGTCATGGAGAGAGCTTCTCTTTGCAGAGGAGCCTGAAATCCCCCTCTGAGTGCGGCACCGCCAACCACAACCAGATGCCAGGGCAGCCAGCGATGAAAATGTAGGATTAAAAATGGAATTCTACCACTCCACTCAAAAGCTTAAATCAATGTACACTTGCAGAGATGGAGTCCGAGTGTCTCCTCTGCCCTGCACCCTCCGGAGGTGAAAGAGAGGGATCAGCACTTGGATTTGCACATCCAACAGCAGCCCTGTCCCCAAGATCTTACCTGTGAGCAAAGGGACTGAATTCTGGGGCATTTCCCTCTGCCATGGGCACACCTGGCACAGCTCAGCCCCTGGAAAAGCACCTGAGATGTACCAGGAAACTCCAGATCCCATCCCAGCAGTGCCCACGGCAGAGGGCAGGGTCACGGAACAACTCTTCCGAACAAGCAGGTGTCCCCACACTGCCCTCAAAACATAACTCTGGCTTTCCACAAAGAATTTTGGATGGATTTGATCTTCCTGGGAGAAATAACTGGGAGACATTCCCACAATAACTTTCAGGTCAGACCTGCCTGGAGAAGTCTCAGGGCCAAGAGGATCCTTTCCTTCTCCTGCTCAAAACTTTCACACACATATTCCTGCTTCTTCTCTCCCCTCTTTTTTTCCCTTTGAGCCTATGCAGCCACGGAGGAAGAGGAGGAAACAGCAGGATCTTCCATGGTGCTGTTGTAGGAGAAAGTCACATGCAAGGCTTCATTCAGGGATCCCCCCAGGTGTGCCAGGCAGGAACAGATTCCATGTGTCCCAAGCGTGCAGGCAGCCCCATGGGGCTGGAAAACACCTGAGAGGAACATTTTTTCCTGGTGGTGTCCTGCCTCCTCAGGAGCTGGGCTGCACTGGAATCACAAGGAAGCATTTCGGTTCACCGGATTCCCCAGCTGGGGAGCTGGGAATGAGCCTGGAGGGAGGGAAGAGATGGACAGAGCAGCACCTGCTGCTCTTTCTTCTCCAAAGGGACCTCGAGGGTCTCTGAAGCTCCCGCTGAGACACCTGAGGAGAGCCAGGCTGTTCCCTGCTCCCGGTGGGGAAGGGAGGCAGTGCCAGTAGTGCTTTCCCAGCAATTAGCAGGCAGTAATTAATCTGATTCCTCCAAAAGGGAGCTGAAATGAATGGGCAGCAGCTGGAGCAGCGGGGGCTCCATTTGGGAATGCCACATGTGAGCAGGGACACTGCGTCCCCTTCCCAGCTCCTCACAGCACCTCTGGCAGAGGGACGCGCCCTCCCCGTGGCTGGGAATCTCCTGCCCAGGGACAAGAGCGGCTCTGCCTCTCTTGCGAGAGGGCTTTGCCTCTGTTGTGGGAGGGTTTTTCCTCCTCTGAACCACTCAAAACATCACTCAGGAATGTTGATACCTCATTACAAAGTACGGTGGAAAAGCAGAGTTCAAAAAGCCGGACAGGAAAGCCCAGCAGTGCAGAATGGGATGAACTGGGGAGACTGGAGCCACATCCAGCCTTGCAAATTCCGAGGGGGAGCCCGAAGGCAGTGGCTGCTTCTCCCTTAGAGCCTGGCAGGTGCTCACGTGGCCAGTGAAACCACACCAGACACCAAAAATAACGGATTAAATCACACGGAAACCTCACCAAATATTTCCTGAAGGAATAACAACTGGAAAAGCCGAGGTGGGAAAGTCTCCTTCCTGCAAGAACAGGCCGGGATCCCAGGGTTGGGTGTCAGTCTGGTCTAAACGATTCCCCGTGTGCGGTCAATAAACCTGGTGTGATCCAACAGTCCGATACAGGCAGGAGGCTCCCACATATCATATTCCACGAGGGATGAAAACCCCAGCTCAGCAGGCAGAGATAATTGGAGCCTGATGTTATCAGCTGCTGAGCCGCCCTGCAAGGCAGAGTTTGAGCGCAGTGTTGTGACACATTTTGGCTGCCTTGTCATGTTTTGACGTGTCACGTCCCATTGCAGGAAGCACAGTCACACGAGACAGCTGAAGTTCCCCGCCGGAGCCGTGGCACACCGAGAGCGGCCTCCTGGGAAATTAAAACAGTGCTGGCGACTCTCCGGCCAGCCCTCGGCAGCTGATAATGAAACCCTGTGGGCAGGGAAGTGGGACTTTCTGGAGCCTCTCTCTCCAGCTCCGTGATGGGGGTGATGGGGACGGGGTGACACCGGCGCAGTGCGAGTCACCTCATCACGCAACACCTGCCACCCCAGCGAAACAGCTCGACTGGGACACTGTCCCCGGCTGTCCCCAGCTGCTCCTCCCTGCCACGGCCCGGGGCAAATCCAGCCGCAGCCCGGGTGCGTCCCACAGGCCTTAGGAATATATGGAAACGGCGGAGGGAATGCAAAGAGGAACCGCAGTGATGCCATCCCTGTCCCAGCTCCAGCCGAGGGCACGATAAATCCATGTAAATCCATGTAAATCCATGTAAATCCATGTATACACGGGGAGGGAGGAGAGGACAGGAAGCAGCTGGCAGAGGATGGGCCATGAGCATCACCCTGCCCTGTGCCACCCATCCCGGCAGCTGAGCGCGCACAGGTGATCCACAGGATCTCTCTTCCCGTGGGAAGCTCCCAGCAGGGTCCTGTCCCAGCTCCCGGGCGTGCCCAGAGCCGGAGCACTGCGGCTCCTGCCCGGCACAGAGGAGCAGCAGGGAAGGGACACATCCTGCTCCGCTCGGAGCCTCGGCTCTCCCTGTCCCGCTCCGATGCCCCGGAGGCTGCCAGCAGCGGTGAGTCAGTGGCATTGAGAGCGCTGCCAGCCAGCAGCACTGGGAAATTAATTACAGCAGGGCCAGGCTGTGCGCTTTAATTAGGGACCTGGTGTTCATGAGCTGCTCGGATTAGCTCCTTCCACTGAGACAGATACTGTCAATCATCCCCCAAAGCCTTTTTCCAGTGACTCCCGCCGTGCAGCTCAGCCGTGTCCTGACTGATCCATGACAAAGCCCAGCCGCTGTCAGTCCCCAGCCAGGGCAGGGCCAGAGGGACGGGCAGGAGTGGATGAAGCTGTGGGAAGCCAAGGTGACACTTCTGTCCCCAGCCAGGCTGGGTGTGCTGTGACAGAGACCCCAGGGACCCTGCCATGGCTTTCCCTGCTCCTCCAAAATCTTCCTCCAGTGCCTGGTGTCCAACCAGCAGCTGTACCTGCTCTCAGTGTGTCCCAGACCCCAGTGGCCACCAAGTGCCATGAGCCACCCAGACCTTGCACTGGGACACTTTGATTTGTTTGTTTTCCTGGAGCACTGGGTTCAGCCGTGGGCTCCTTCCTTTTCCAGGAAAAACATCCCCTGCCCTTAGGCCAGAAGTGCAGGAGACATTCAAGGCCAGGTTGGACAGGGCTTGGGGCAACCTGGGACAGTGGAAGGAGTCAGGGGGTGGAACAAGATGAGCTTAGAGGTCCTTCCCAACCCAAACCATTCCAGGATTCTGTGATTCACGGGTGTCACAGGGAGGAGGGAGGTCAGCAGGTTCCCTGTCTGTCCATTCCCAGAACATGCCACCCTCAGCTCCCAGTGAGGAGCAGCATCCTCCCCTCATCTCCCAGATAAACCCATCCCGAGTTCTGTATCTGCAGTGAGCTCCCACCACCACTGGATGCTGGATCCTCCACCTCCAGCTGGACTCTTCCACCTCAGGACCCCTCTCAGTGCCCATCCCTGATGAAAAGGCTCTTGGAATGACACCCATCCCCTCCTCTCTTAGCCGAGAAACCATCCCTCCCTCTTTGCAGAACATGATTAAAACTTAACTCGAGAGTTCCTGTCAAAAGCAAAAGATGAAAGAAATTCCAGAACCTGGAACCTTCAGTCCCGCCAAGACTTTGGCTTTGAGTTTAGCATTTGTTCCTCCAGAGCTTTCTTAAAAGCCAGAAAGCTCCTTCAGTGAGGCTGCAGCGCTTCCCCTTTGCCTTCCCCGAGTGTTCTGACTCATGGAACTGGAAGCAATTAAAGTGGGTCCATTATCTGCCTCTCCGCCGCTCCCCCGGGCCATCGCCCTGTCAAACGTGGCAATTAGAAAGAAAAGGCTCCGGGGGCCTCCAACAGATGCTTTGCAAACTTTTTCCAGGAGGCCAAAGCGAGCTGCGGTTTGGTGCCCTTCGCAGAGCCACGGCCTCTCTGCTTGCCTCGATTGATTCGGAGATATTCTAATGTGGCTTTCCCGCAGTGGAGGGTCAATAACCGTCTGAATTCTCTCCTGCTCGGACACAAAGGGAGACTTTGCAATACAAAGCCTTTTGCTGATGCACACAGCGTTTCGCCTTTGTTTATAGCAGGGACACACTGGAGCTGCCGAATTCCCGGCTCGGAGTGGGCATCGTTTGAAATTCCGTGGGCATCGTTTGAAATCCCGCACTTGGCTGCTCCCGGTGCCTCCCGCTTTGTCCGGCGGCCAAAGGTGGGGCTGTGCCTGTGCCACGGGGAAGGGGGCAGCGCTTTGATGCATTTCAAGGGAAGGTGAAGCGAGAGGTCAGTGAGGAAGGACAATTGGTTCGGAGCAGTCTGGAGTTTCCCTCCCTTCCGCTGCGGAGAGGAAGGATGGAGCACGATGGTGCAGCCGGAGCGGCTCCAGCTGGGAGGAGAGGACGGGGGTGAAGCTTTGGCACCACAAAACACCGGGGACAGGCACCAGAGTCACAGCTCCGGGGCACTGAGGCCCTGGGGCAGCGACAGAGCAGGTCCCTGCCGCCCTCAGGCAGCTGCAGCACAACATTTTGGGGCTGAGGCAGGTCCTGGGGCACCTCTGCATCTCCGTGGTGGTGCTGGGGTGTCAGACACCCCTCTGAGGTGGGACAGTCAGCAGGGTCACTGGGGTGAGTGAGCTCTGGGGTTCTGCACCGCTCCCCAGGCTCTGCTGGGGGGGATGCTCCATGTCCAGGGCTGGAGCTCAAGCCCCAGCTCACGCCAAAACACCCATGATGAATCCCAGCGGCCTAAAAATAGGGAGCTAATTCCCTTTTGGACACCCTTGGGGGCCTGAGGCAGCAGGAATGGTGCAGGCAGGTTTGGCACAGCTCCTGAGTGAGACCTGCACCAGCCCGGCCTGGAGCTGCTGGGATATGAGCGGCAGCAGGGGCAGCAATTCAGGCACCTGAACCCCACCCCTGACTTATCCCTGATCCCACATCCTCTGGGACTGCATCCAGACCCATTAACCTTCGGGACTGTGGTGCCCTTCCTTGCCTTTGGCAGCACAGCCCCTCCGGAACATCCAGGCTGTGCCCTGAACAGGATCTGAGCAGGAAAAATCCCAGCTGCGGCCAGGACTGAAAGGTCATTCCCGTAATGCATCCCGGCAGGGAGGCGGGCAATGGCTGCGCCATTTCCTCACTCCGGGGTGCTCATCTTTTCCTCTTAAATCACACTCCCTTAATGCGATTTTTGGACTTAATATTGCAGGGATATTTTGAAGGGAAGAAGGTAAAAACGAGTTATATCTTGTGCAATTCTTCCACTCCATCCTCCCAAACCTCCAGGGGGGTTTGGACGCTGATTCTTCAGCATTGCTTGGGGCTGAGCTCCACAGCTCATCCCAGGAGCTCAGGGCACCACAAACCTTCCCTGGGACGGCTCCATCCTTTCCTGGGGTGTGCCAAAGCAGCTCCCACTTGTGGGGCTCCCCACCCCTGCCAGCGGCTCTCCCTCGCTCCCAAAATTTTGGCGGCTGCCTGGATTTAGCCTAAGAACATTTGGTCAGGGCTACGCTTTTGGTGCTTTGCCAGCATTTCCCTCAGCAGCAGCAGGGAAAGGAAGAAGGGGAGAGTCAACAGTTTGTATTTCAGCCCATTTGAATGAGAACTCGACAAGGAGCAGAAAAATTGAAGTTTCTTCTGTAGCCAGAGGATTTTCATCCTGCTGGATTCCCAAGGCTTGCTGCAAGGCACAGAGGTGTGAGAGCCTCTCAGAGAAAAGGTCACCAGAACCCTTCCGAGGGTAAATATCAAGGGATTTAACCCCAGGAGTCATCAGGGCCCTGGTTAACAATAACAATTATCAATTATTACAGCCCAGGAGTGCCCTGGGAGGCCAGGGAATGGGAAATGTCCTGATTCCAATAAAAGGAGGTGAGAAGAGCTGCAGGGAGCCAGGCCAGGGACATCTGGGCTGGGCTGAGATGGGATCCAGCAGCACACAGGGGTGGGAATGCAACTCTAAATAGTGGGAGTGTTTCCCTGGCACCTTCTCCAGGCCCTGGGCACACGATGGGGCAGAGCCTCCCTGGCTCCCTAACAGCCATAAAACCTTCTTTCCCCTCTTCAGGATTCTTCCAGGCCCTAGGTCCTTGTGGGAATGCTGCTCCAGATGTTTTTGCTGTTCTTCACAGCTTTTCCTCTTCGCTGCAGGGGTGGGAGGGCGACACTTGGGATAGCGGGGCAGCACGGACTGTGGCAGAGGTGCGGATGGAACTGGGCAGAGATTTAGATGGATCACTCCAGAGGTTCAGATGGACCACTCCAGAGGTTCCAAAGGACTTCTGCAGTGTTTTAGATGGACTTTTGCAGAGATTTCGATGGACAATTCCAGAGGTTCAGAAGGACTTTGCAGAGGTTCAGGTGGAAAATGGCAGAGATTTAGGTGGACTTTTGCAGAGTTTCAGATGGAATTTTGCAGACGTTTAGATGGACAATTGCAGAGGTTCAGATGGACAATTCCAGAGGTTCAGGTGGATTTTGTAGAGCTTCAGGTGGAATTTTGCAGACGTCCAGATGGAAAATTGCAGAGATTCAGAAGGACAACTGAAGATGTTCAGATGGACAATTCCAGAGGTTCAAAAGGACTTCTGTAGCATTTTAGATGGGCTTTTGCAGGAGTTCAGATGTTCTGCTCTGTCCCTTGGTCCTGCACTCTTCTGCCACCGCAGGCCCCAGGCTGAGCCTTGCAAAGATCCCTCCCCGAAGTTCCTGGGGTCCCTTTGGTGAGCGGCAGCAGCTCTCCGTGTCGGATCAGGGTGGCTCCGGGCTGGCTGCCAGGGTCCATGAAAGCTCGGCTGGGCTTGGGAACCTCACCATGAACCCCTCGTGCAGCAAATCCCGTGCCCAGCCAGGCACTGCCCTTCAAGCAGAGATGCTGTCACAGCTCACAGTGCCCAGAGCTTCAAATGTCAGCTGGCCGAGAGCAGGGACATCTCCCTGATCCTTCAGCCAAGCTGCAGCAGGAGGTCACAGAAACGGCCACAGCTTCACAGAATTATGGGATGGTTTGGGTTGGGAGGGACCTTAAAGCCCATCCAGTGCCACCCCTGCCATGGGCAGGGACACCTTCCACTGTCCCAGGCTGCTCCAAGCCCCAGTGTCCAGCCTGGCCTTGGGCACTTCCCAGGATCCAGAGGCAGCCACAGCTTCCCTGGGAATCCCATTTTAGTGCCTCCCCTCCCTCACAGGGAACAATAAGTAAGGACTTGGCCAACCCTACACAGGTTAAAGATGGTGTTTAAAATGGTTTTAACGAAATCAGGAATAATCTGTGAGGTTCTTAAGCACTGAAAACCTGACCTAGTTTTCCCTGTTTCCTATGGATAGGCATTGGAAAATCCTATGGATACACCAGCCCACTTCCCAGTGAGTGCTCCTGCCAGTGCTGGGGCTCTCTCTGCTGGGTCAATCAGCAAAAGCAGAATGTTCAGCTCTTCTCATGTAATATGGACTAAATCTGCGTGGCTGCCACCTCTCCTCTTTCCGTTTGGGGCATATCTGAGAGGGGAAAGCTCCTGACCTTTTACAGGGAGAAGATGATGAGCTTAAAGTAAAACACGGGGAATTCCTGTGGAAAGGCCTCTGAGGTGGGTTTATTCCAGTCCTGGGCTTGACACAGCCCAACCCTGCTCCTTTCTGTGCAGACAGGTGCTGCTGGCCCACCCAGACTCCCAGTATCCCTTTTCCTTCCCCAGAGGTGGACTGGTTTCCCCACTGCATGCAGGAGTGTGGCCCTTTCCAGGATGTGATCACGTCTGGAGCTGGAATAACCACGGACACATCCTGTTCTCCTCAACACATAATACAAAGCCTTGTCCTGGTGTCCTCTCCAGCCGTGTGGCACCACAAAGCCCCTGCACCACAGCAGCAGGCTGTGCACCCCGTGGAGCACGTGGGATTTGTAGGGATTTGGCTCAGAGCAGGTGAGTTTGACTTGATCCTTTGCCAGGAACCAAATTCCACAGCGACAGCAGCAGGAGAGGCCAAAATCTCCTGGAGATGCACAGAGCAGGGGACAGGCTGTGCCAGAGGCAGGGATCCAAGGCTGGGGGAGCTGGATGAGAGGCAGCAAAAGGCCAGCGCCCAAAGCGAAGGTGAAAGCACACGGCCTGGAATGTGCCTTTGGAGAACTTGGGGCACTCCTGGGGAAAATGGGCACAAAAAGGGGAAGGGAATGGGCAGAAGGGCTGCAGGACAGGGGGACATCCCTGAAAGCCCGCAGATACTTGCTGGACTCTCCAAATGCACCTGAATTCACCTTGGACAGCAGCTCTGAGTAACTGCTGTGATCCTGATCCACCTCCCAGGGCTGCACCTGCCAGGCTGGGCTGGGCCGCACCGAGCTCATGGGGCTGAGGAGGAGGGAGGGCTCCTCCCTCACAGCCTGGGAGAACCAGATGGGTTGGAAAGAGTCCATCTTTAAGGTGTCTTCCCACCCAAACCATCCCAGGGTTATATGAAGTGTCACAGCTGCATTGTCTCCAAGTGACAGCCACCAATGGCCACGGTACTGTCCCAGCTACCACAGGACTGTGGGATGGTTTGGGTGGGGAGGACCTCAAAGCCCACCCAGTGCCACCCCTGCCATGGGCAGGGACACCTCCCACTGTCCCAGGCTGCTCCAAGCCCCAATGTCCAGCCTGGCCTTGGACACTGCCAGGGATCCAGGGGCAGCCACAGCTTCTCTGGGCACCCTGTGCCAGGGCCTCCCCAGCCTCACAGCCAGGAATTCCTCCCCCATATCTGTCCCTGTCACGCTGCCTTTGCCAAAAGTCCCATGGCCAAACCCACACCCAGCCCAGTAAAGCCAAACCCAGCAGATCCCTACGGACAGACCAGCAAAGCCGTGCCTGGTTCCAGTACTGTGCTGAGGGCATCCTGAGCGGTCCCAATCCTCGCTCCCACTCTATCCAGATGGGATGCATCCAGCACACTGCACGAGCAGGATCATGTGTGATCCTGCCACCATTCCATCTCCACGCTGGGGAGAATGAAGTGACAAAATATTCATTGTGAATCACAAGCAGCTCCTCCAGAAGTCAGGATTATCTGTGCCGTGTCTGGAAAAAATCAGGGACAAACAGGTGTCCAGAGGAAGGAAATCATCTCAGGTTCCTGAGATGATTTAGGTCTCCCATGGAGCACAAAGTACCTCACGAATGCTTCAAAACCCTCCTAGGAAGAAGGAGAGTTTCCTGCAGCTCCAAACCTGGCGCTGGTGGCTGCTCTGTGTGTGAGTGACTCAGAGAGAGGAGAGGCGAAGCTCCAGATGGGATTTACACCTGCTCCCCCCCAGCCATCTGGGACTGCACCCCCTGCCAGCTGCAGATCCCACCCCCACAGCTTCTGGAAGAGCCCCCTTGCCCGAGGCAGCATTTTCCTCTAAAATGACATTATCTCCGTTTTTGCTCGCAGCCCCAGCATCTGCATCATGTGGAGTGAGGGATGAAGTGTAGGAAAGAGCCTGGAAGGGAAAGTTGTTCCAAACATCCCCCATGGCCTCCGCTTGGTTGTGTGTGTGGATGCAGAGTGACCAAACAGCCCTGGGCAGCTCAGGCAGGACAGGGAGGGGGAGAACATTCCAACTCCAGCCTCGGACGCAGCCACGTTCCCAAAGAACAGCTGGAAATGAAGACGTGGGAGAGCAGACACGGGGGACTGACGATGATGTTCTCTGGCCTGCTCACAACTTGTTGCTCCCCTTGCTGAGCCTGGAGGACCAGAGCTCTCCAGACATCCCAAGGTTTGCCACCTGGAGCAGAGGAGGAGCAGTGGGGGAGCAGAGCTGTGCGACCATCTGTGAGGTCTCCACCTCGATGTCCCCTTCAGTGGCTCAGGACATTTCCCATCCCCCCTGGGACACCCGGCCCCTCCAGCCCGGCCATGATCCTCCTCTCCCTCCTTTCCCCTTTTCCCTCAGCATCTCTCCCGGCTCCTGGCACACATCCCTGGCTCATCCTTTCGTTCCCAGATAAAGCTGGGAGTGGTTTTTGATAAGTGTGTGTGTGTCTCAGGTGAGTGCAGCTCACTCAGCCACGCTCCCCAGGGGAGGAGCACGACACCCACGGCTCCACAAATAAATACATTCCTCCCAATATAACCCTATAAATAAACACATTCCTCTACAATGTGCAGCTCCGTGAAGCCGGGCTAAACACAGACACAACAGGCTGCTAACGGTACAACTTCCTGTTCTCCTGGAAATCGGGAAGGGAGCACCGGGGAAGGGATCCTGCAGCCCAGCAGGGCGTGAGCCCCCGTGCTGGCTGAGCTGCCCTCACCTCACACCCACCCTGAGATCCCACAGAATTCCACCAGCAATTCACACCAGATTTCCCCACCCGAGGCCCTCAGTTCAAGGTCTCATTACAGGCAGAGGGGTGACAGCCCCTTCCTGCTTTCCATTCCCGGTGGATAAAAGCTCCCTGTTCCGCTGCAGCCTCCCCTCTTCCCCCACGCCCGTGTCCATCCATTTCCCCACTACAGCACCTTAAATGTCCATCGCCACCTCTTCTCCAGTGTGGCCTTAAACCAGGTTTAGACCCTGCAGCTCCCAGGCTGCCGGCGTGCCCCCATTGCCTGCTCCCAGACGGATGGCCGAGCACCTGGCTGGACTCAGATTCCTGTTGCTTCCCTGTCGCCAGTCTCCCAGGCAGTTGCAGTTGCTCTGCATCAGAGCCCTGCCTTCAGCTTTATTTATCGGGGCAAAATCCCAGCCAGCTGCCAACTTTACGGGCAGTAGTTTATAGATATTTTCCGGATCATTCATGAAAAGAGGGAAATACGGCGGGGTGGAAGCTGAATCCTGCAAAGCTCCTGCGCAAGCAGCTTGTTCTACACTGAGCTGCCACCAACAATCGCATTTTGAGGGTTTTAAGCTGCCTGTTTTTTAATCCATTTAATAACTGTCCATTGATTCCATAGACAGGATATTCTCCACCACGGAAATCAAGCACCTGACAGAAATCTGAATTTATTATGATAACCCAGATCCATGAGCAGAGGCTGGGGGAGTTTGTGCACGTCTCATCCACCAGGACATCAGTCCAGGCCTGGGGCTTGCTGGCACTGAGGGGATGCCATCAATAAATAATTGTGACAGCAGGACCTTTAAAAACGGTATCAGAAAAAAAAAAAGAAGACAACTGAGCTTAGGAAAAATTCCTGGGAAATCTAGCAGCAGAAATTATTGGCATTTCATGGAACTGTAGAATCAATAAGGTGGGAAAAGCCCTCGAAGATTTCCAAGTCCAAGTGTCAACCCAGTATCACTGAACCACGTCCCCAGGTGCCACAGGCACACGTTCCTGGAGCACTCCCAGGGATGGTGACACCCTGGGCAGCCTGTTCCAGTGCTTTCCCATGTATTTGCCTCTGGATTTCCATGCTTCCATGGAAAACATCTCCTCTTTCTCCACAGCACAGATCCCGAGCTGCACAGCCTCTCCTCAGCTCCGGGGCTTTCCCACTTGCTGCTTCCAACCTTCCCTGGCCCTCCCTGCCTCTGGGAATCCTCTGGTTTTCAGGTTGATAAGGAATTAGAACCAGGATCTTGTCAGCAAGTCCTGGCCATGCTCCCACACGCGCTCCTTAGAAAGGGCCTTGAGCACCCATCCGTGTGGGATTATTGTCCATAAACCAGCCTGGTGGGTGGGGTCTCATCCCAGCTGGGCATCCCTCTCCACAGACAAGTTGTTTAAGCATTTAGGATCATTTCGGGGGAAAGAAAAGATTTCCTTGCGTAAGAACAGCATTTTCTCCTTTCCGTGGGAGTTGTTTTTCCGGGGGACTGGGCATTCCCGTCACCCCACCATGCCCTGGCGGCGGGGCCACCTGTCCTTCCCCTCCCACAGCAAGCACACAGGGCCAGGCTGTCCCCGAGTTCAGCCCCTGGAGCTCATTTCCTAATTAAGAGAACCAAACCATGAATGTGACTGAAGACAATCACCATCCCATAGCCAGGCCCTGCAAACCTCCTGGGGCACAGAGAATTCCCACCCTGCTGGTCCCTCCCTCCAGCAGAGCCCTTCCAGAGCAGCACGGCTCACTTCCCAAAAGTGCCTGTTAATATTTCATGGGACTAAGTGAATTTCTTTCCATTTCATTTCCCATCTTTGTTTAATTCACCTCCTTCAGCACGGAAGGGAGACCAAGGACCAACTGCTGATGTGGGGGAAATATGAATCATCTCATCAAAGGGATGAACTCAAGTGAAAAAAGGAAAAAAATGATCAAATTATGAATAGAAATTACAGCAAAATCACAGAAATGCCACTGGAAAGCTCAAACCTGCAGGAGCAATAACATCAGGCACCCAAATGGCACCTCATAGGAAATATATTCATTTAAAAGCAGAATATCCCATCTCTTCCAACCTGGAAAAGCCTCATCCCAGCACATTCACAGTTATTTTCTTTGGGATTTCTCATCTGATGCAAGTCAAGGAAAAAGAAGAGTGAATCTGTGGATTTGAAGACAGAAAAAACCATCTCCTCATGTCCTCCTGCTGTTTTTCCCTGGCAAAGTGGAAGCCAACTCTCCTTTCCCTGGGGAAGTCATTTGTGCCGCTTCTGACAGGAGCAAGGACAGCGAGCACAAACCCTGCTGGTTCCAGCGGGAACTCTCCAGACATCACTTCCCCAAATGTGCTTGGTGCCAGCCTCGGTTCCCAAACCTGCTCAGTATTCCCACCTCCCAACCCCAAAGCTCCACAAAAACTGCCCAGCAAATCCCCTCCCAGCCTCTTGTGGGGCATCAGGCCTGGGACCTCTCACAGGAAAACCAGGAATACTTTGGAGTGAAGCTGGGAATTCCAAATCGTCCTTTTCTCCTGGTGCCTCTGCCTCTGCCTTCCCCTCCTCAAGGACTTTTTCAGAGTCAATCTCCCCTCAATTCCAGAGTCCAAATCCTGCATCACCACTCATGGAAATGTTTCCTCCCAGGATGTGATGCTGCTGGTTCTGCTTCACTGATGCCTTTCCCTGGTCTTAAAATCAAGAATCAAACACGGCTAGAAGGGAAAAAGGGGTTTTACCTCGGTATTTATTGTAAGGATCCTTAGGTGCACCATGCCCAGGTGGAATGCGCTGAAATGTGCCCCACAATGCCCATACACGATAGATCGGGTATATCATTATAGGTCTTACTAATTAGCACATCTATCAAAGATTCCCCAATGAGAGGCTCGAGTGAGCCCCCCTCCCCGAGGAACCTTTCCCTGGATGGTCCTATCTCAGTTTACAAAATGTGTTCTGGAGAGGAGCTTGGGGTCTGGGGCTTTCTGATCCCTGACTATGAGGCTTCTAAGATGTTGAGTCTCCTGGCTGAACAAAATAAGTCTAAGAAGGTAGGCTAAAAACCACTAAGAATACAAAAACCTAGAAAAAGGTACATAAAAGGGGTATAAAAGAAAAGGCAAAAAATCATCATGGCATCATCACCACCCGTGGCCTCTCCCTTGCTACTTTCCTGCTGAGATGTTATTTGGGGGAAAACAGCCCAAACTCTCTTCCCTTGTGCCTGCTCAGACCCACAGGGGGCAGCGCCAGCTCTGGGGGTTGGTGACAGCAAATCAGGGTGACAACAAAGAAACCAGGGGCAAATTCTGCTCTGTTTTGTGCATGTCCTGGGCTGATCCCACAGAGTGGGGGACCAAGGGAGGGGACTCTGCCCCTCTGCCCCACTCAGGTGAGACCCCACCTGCAGAGCTGCCCCAGCCCTGGGGCCCAGCACAGGAAGGACCTGGAGCTGCTGGAGCCAGTCCAGAGGAGGCCACGGAGCTGCTCCCAGGGCTGGAGCCCCTCTGCTCTGGAGCCAGGCTGGGAGAGCTGGGGGTGCTCACCTGGAGAAGAGAAGGCTCCAGGGAGAGCTCAGAGCCCCTTCCAGGGCCTAAAGGGGCTCCAGCAGAGCTGGAGAGGGACTTGGGACAAGGGATGGAGGGGCAGGACACAGGGAATGGCTTCCCACTGCCAGAGGGCAGGGATGGATGGGATATTGGGAAGGAATTGTTCCCTGGGAGGGGGGGGAGGCCCTGGCACCGGGTGCCCAGAGAAGCTGTGGCTGCCCCTGGATCCCTGGCAGTGCCCAAGGCCAGGCTGGACATTGGGGCTTGGAGCAGCCTGGGACAGTGGGAGGTGTCCCTGGCCACGGACTACCTGACATTTAAAAGGTCCCTTCCAACCCAAACTGTTGTGTGGTTCCGTGAGTGAAGCAGCAGCAGTGACCTGTCCTTGGGACAAGGGGGCCTCTTGCAGTGGCAAATGTCCCCAGGAGCTGCCAGCACCTGAACTGCAGCTGCCACAGCACCTCTCCAACTCATTCCAGCTCCCTGGGACGTTTAGGTGTGAAATTTAGATGAAATCTCAGGCACTTTTGTGGCACATGAATTCTGCTGCCAGGCAGCAGTGTGAGGGTGCACATTTCCATCCCCAGGGCTGATGGAGCACGCAGCCGTTGCTTGGCCAGCTGGGCATGGGGCAGCTTCCAGAGGTGTCCAGGGGTGTGTCACCATTCCTCAACCACTCCTAAGGCACCCAGGAGCACAGTGGAGGGAGATCTGTTTGTTTGACCCTTCCAAAGCCTGGCTTGAGGCAGAGCCCTGCACCCTCACCCCACAGGCAGGAGCACAGCACGCTGCAGCATCAAGCAGCTCATTCCTGCTGGACTGGGGGAATGACTTCTCCACGTCATTCCATGGAGGAATCCCTCCTTCTGGCGGGAAGATCCCAACTCAGCGTTAAGTGGCTGATGTATGGAGAGGAGGACACTGCTGTGACAGGCCGCTGGGACCACCATCACACCCAGCCTCAACAGAACTCTCATTAATGACCTAATGAGAAGGGGAGAAAATCGCAGGTTAATTAAATCTGCCCTTCCTGAGCTGGGGAAGGATTCAGCCTTAGTGGGGATGGATGAATGACAGGGAGGGCTGTGGCAAGAGCTGGCAGATTGTTCTAGCCTGGAAAACCGCTCCTCGTGGGGAAAATGAGCCTCCTTCCACCTCGTCAGGAAGAGGACAGGCTGGAGATGAAAGAGTCGTGTGTGAGGAGCTGCCAGGAGCTGAGAGGTGATGCCTGATAATGAGAGAGGGAAGGTGGGGGCCTTGGGAGGGAATTTTTGCTCTGAGCTTGTATTGCCAAATGTTACTCCTTGCCTGGGGCTCCTGGAGCCGATCAGAAAGAACCCAATCGTTATTGATCCCTGTTCCAACAGCTCTTAGGGGCTGATGTTCTTCCTTAACCAAAACACCGAGGAACTCAGAGACAGGGGGAGAGAAAGAGCTTTACCCACAGGTGAACTTGGAGCAGCACAGGTGGAAATGTCTTAATCGCGTGTCCAAAGAGCTGGAGAACACTGGAAATACGGGAGGAAGCAGTGTGGGACAGTGAACTAACTGAGCTGGAGGAGGAGGAGGAGCTCCAGGACTTCCAGGGCTCATCAGCGAGGAGACAGGGAAAGAGTGCAGGGAGGAACGCTGTGTGATCTCCCTGGTTCAAACTGACCTCCCAGCTGAGCTGTGCCGTGACAGGAACCCCGTACAGGAGGGTACCACGAGGCCCCAGAGCAAAGGCACACCAGGACAACCCCTGGCAGTGTTATATATAAAATCGGTTAATTCACGCTCAGATATGAAATACCATACTGGTAAATTGTGTCTTAGATCCTGGTGGGAGGGGGTGTTCTTGGGCTCAGCTGAATGCGATTCCGGGAATCATGTATTTTTCGCCAAAGGGACATTTACATCTTAAAACTGCAGACTCGCCCTGAACAGGGTGTAGTCTCTGCCCGTTCAGCTTTTGCATTCGAATGGAGTATGAGACCGGGCTGAACACAATGCCGTGCTCACCGGACGACATTTACATCCGAAAGGGACGGCTTCTGTCCAAAAGTAAGAAGATCACTTCTGCCGGGAAAGGATCTGCATTACGCTGAGATATCATACAACACCACCTGGACATATCCATCTCTAAAGAGGAGTCCTCAGCATCCATATCGGCAAGAACTCCTCCCAGGCCAAGTGCTAACGGGCAATCAGAACCCAGATGTGCGAGAACTCCCCCGTGGCCAGGTGATAACGAGCGGATCGGAACCGAGATATGGAACATCGAGAGACATCTGATAACACTCCCCGGTGATGAAAGACTAATCAAGGACAGGATGAGCTTTTGTCCACCTTAGTTCCTAGAATAGAATCACTTTATGAATATGTTGAATAGAAGTTAACTCTCCAAAACTCCGAACTCTGCGCGGAACATAGTATATAAGCCCGCTGCAAAAAGCAGCAGTTGTGAACAAGGGAGGTTTGGTGCGATAGAGGCCAGACTTGCGTTCACCCAGTTCCAGCCCCGGGCTTGGTACTGTGTCTTTTTCGATCGTGGCATCGCGTTTCCGATATTTCGGACTTTTAATAAATTTTATGATATAAAATTTTAATATCGAATTTGGCTATCCTTTTATTTCAGCAGCTTGCAAAGAGCTGGCAAAACAAAGTCACCCAGGAAATGATGGGCAAAAGAGCCCCGGCTCAATGTCGGTGTTACCCTGGCACACAGCAACTGGAAGTGTCCAGGCCGGGCTGGAGGGGGCTCGGAGCAGCCTGGGACAGTGGAAGGTGTCCCTGCCCGTGGCAGGGGGTGGAATTCCATGATCTTTAAGGCCCCTTCCCACCCAAACCATTCTGGGATTCTGTGATCTGGTGTAAGATCATCCCTCAGACCAGCACAGCACCACAGGTCAGCGCTGTTTGGCCTCCTTTCTGTCACCCCTATCCAAGGGAAAGGAAGGGAAGGACGTTTGGTGCTCCACACAAAGAAATGCTTCAGGAGAAAATGCTTGGAGGAAAGGGGACAACAAAAAGCGCCTTTCCAAGGCAAAAATGTGTGCAGAATGTGTCTGTCCCAAGTTCTGCTCTCTCCAGAGTCAGAACTTCCCTGGATTCCTCCAACTTAAACCAGCTGCAGTCCAAGTGCTCTCTGAAACCACAGCAGTGAAAGACTAAATGACTTAAACCCTTTTCTAAAGGCAGGGACTTCAAACAAGAGGGAAAAGACAGGCAAGGCAAATGTGGAAGTCTGACTACTTGAAACAGCTCCTGAAGAGCAGAGACGAGGCAACAAAGCAAGCTCGGAAAAAAAAAAAAGGTGTTAAGGCTTGAGAGCAGCATTAATGCACAAAATCAAAGCAATTTCTCTAAGCTGTCAAAATAATCCCTGGATGTTGGGAGGAGCAGACCCACAACTGGAGAAGGAAGGGATCTCTCCTGCCTGGGGGGTGGGAATTCAGCCACTCCTGACAGTCACAATAGGAGCAAAGCCCATGGCTGAGTGGCATTTACAGGAGACAGAGAAGAAAATCTAAATGAGAAAGAGAGAATTGAAAAGCCCTGGCAAGCAGGGACACAAAAGGTTTCTGTTGAGATGCTTGTAAGAAAAGCTTGTAAGAAGCCTTGGTGCATCTGAGACGTGCGGAAATTAATAAATCAGTGGTGTAGGGCTCTGATTAAAAAAATAAACCCATCTATAAATAAGAGGTTGTCAGCTCCCGAGCTCTCATTTCAATCCGTGTTGTGTCACCACGGATCAGATCTCACCCAGCACGAGCAGCTCAGCACCAGAGTGAAATTAAAGACAAAAGGCACGAAATCAGCATTTCTGACTTAGGAGCTTGTTATAAACTCCCTCACCCGAGAGGAGAAACCCTCCAGGATAAGAGGGATAGACCAAGAGGCTTCAGCTGAGTTCTGGGTTGGGGTGGAGCTCCTGGAGGCTGCGCAGCTGAGGAAGGGCCTGGAGCATCTCCGTGCCCAGGACAGGCTGAGGGAGCTGGGGCTGCTCAGCCTCGAGAGGAGCCCCAGCTGAGAGGGGCCCTCAGCCCCGGCTGTCCCTGGCTGCAGGGAGGGCTCCGGGCAGGGCCAGGCTCTGCTCCGGGGCCCAGCAATGGCAGCAGAGCAGCGGGCAGGGCCTGAGCCCAGCGATTGCCCTGCACAGGAGGCAGAGCTGCTGCCCTGGGCAGTGCCCAGCCCTGAGCAGAGCCCAGAGAGGCTGTGGGGTCTCCTCCCTGGGGCTATTGCAGAGCTGTGGGCACACACTGCTGTGCCCTGTGCTCTGGGATGGCCCTGCTGGGGCAGGGAGTGGCACCAGGGACCCTCGGTGCTCCCTCCAACCTGACCCACCCCGGGGTTCTGTAACTGTGATATCGGAGACTCCGAGAACCTGTGGCACCTTAAAGAGCATTTGAATGGGCTCTGATGGAGCAGAGGATCCCACCCCACTTTCCACACAGCGGGACATCAGCTGAAAGGGCACATCCCTGATGCCTTAGGTTTTAACTTTTATATTTTTCAAGTTCTGTACTATTTAGTGTGCAGCTCTGAGGTTTCTTGTGGCCTGTTAATTTCTGCTCTCTCCTGCTCGGCAGACATAACAAAGCCTCTCCGGGCCTGCTCTCCAAGGACATCCAGACCGTCCTAGGCCCAAAATGTGTAAACCAAAAGGNTTTCAGATAAATCCCAACCTTATTCCCTTACTCCTGTCCAGTCTCTGTGTCTAGGAGGACAGTTAAGGCATCATCCCCACCTCTGCCTCTTCTGCATCTCCCTCGCCCACCTGAGGTGTGGAGATCAGCTGGAACCCAGGATAAGCTTTCCATCCCTCACCCTGTCCCTGGGACTGCCTGGAATGAGGGGCAGGGGGAGGGAAGGGGCCACAGCTCTGCCTGAGATTGTTACCAGCATTTGCATGCAGGCCCAGCCTTTAGGAGGAATGGTCTGAGCTGACCTTCAGCTGAAATCCCTGCCCCGGTACCCCCGGAGGAAGCACAAACAATGTGACATTTCGGAGCACGGCCTCTGCGGCGACTCTGACATTACAGAGAGAGAAAACAACGTCAGACTGCGAGGAAAGTTGACATCAGCTCCAGAAACCTCGGCTGACGGGAACACCCAGGGCTGGTGCCAGCCCAGTCACAGCCCCAGCGCTGGTGTGACAGTCCGGGCTCGGGAAGAGCTGCGCTGGGGACCGTGGCCAAGCACAGACAGCACAAACAAACCCAGATGCTGATGGGCTCCGTCCCTAAGCAAAAATGGAGATGTCAATTGAGAAATTCTTGCTTATGAAGAGATCTAGACATTTTAGACCCCTTTAACAGCAGTGAGTCTGTGGGCACAGGATGGCACAGACCCTGGGAAAATGGAATTCAAAGGGTGGGAAGCAAAGCCCCTGGGTGTAAATCATGACCTCTTGGATGATCAGCTGCAGCTCTGTCCCAGCACCACAGGATGAAGCTCTGCTCACGCGCTGGCCACACTCTCACAACTGCTGGCCCCACACCTGCCCAGAGAGGAGAGCCATCCCTCAGGTGCTCTCCAGGGCGCATAAATCCTGGGAGCAGAGCTCAGATCCTGTTGCTGTCGTGCCTGAGACGGGTAAAGAAAACGCCACAGAGTCCAGGCTCATGAACAAGTGGAAGCGCTTTAATAATTTTCCAACTACTTTTATAGGATAGATGGCAAAAGTGTGTTGAGTGGCAATAGGTAATTGGTTCCTCGGCCATCCACCCCTTGAGAGGATTGGCCAAGTTCTAAGATATCTATTCCAAAATATTTTCAAAGTCAAAGCCATAACAATCTTGCAGAACAGCCTGCAGGTGCAAGAAGTTTATGAAACTGTGACCTTGTTTAAAATAGTTTGCATGGGAAAGACAGTCTGCTCACAGAATATTGAGAAAAGGCTGAAGAATTTCTCCACTTCTAACTTTTGAGCATCTACAAGATCCCACATGCAGGTGAAAAATCACCAGTTTCTTGCAAAAGACAGCACCAGCATTGATTCACGGCGATAATGTTGATGCAGGGGTGTCACAGCACGAGGAGAGGCTCCTCCACAGACCTGGTGTCCCATGAAACTCCATGTCTACCCACACTTCCCAGGCAAATTCCCAAGCTTAAAGCTGTGCCTGTGCACCCCTGAGCATCTCAGTGCTTGGTGGGAGGCTCCAGAGAAAGGGGGGGTACTCAGGCATGGAACTCTCCAGCTCACAGCCACATCCAAGTGGATTCGAGAGGAGTGAACGGGCTGGGTCACGAACCTTGTCAAGAAGGACTGGAAATTGAAACAGTTCTGCCATGACAAATACAACCAGAGCTCGCACAAAATGAGGCAGGAGATGAACTGGAGAGCAGGACAGAGAGCAGAAGGTTTATTTCAGGCCCTGCTCTGAGGACTGTTCCTGTATCTGACATGACACAGCTGGGAATTAAAAACCAGCAATGCTCCGCTGAGAAGGGAGGAGGGAAAAGGGCCCCTTCCCCTCCGCGTGCTCCTGCTCTCCTCTGCATGCTGCCTCGGGATCCCTGCACTGCTGGATGCATCTGGGATGGGGAGGAACAGCTGCAGAGCACCACTTCCCTCTCCCTTCCCAGTTGTCCATCACTTGGGGTGGCCGCTGGCAGCAGCCTGGACCACGGATCTCGGCCTCTGCCTTGGCTCCCCCATCTCAGAGCCTGAGGGCAAAGCACGGGAGGTGTCACCCTCAGGCTGCCATGAAGCATTTGGAATTCACTCCTTGCTGACCCCTGCTCCACCTGGAGCACTGCATCCAGCCCTGGCTCCAACAGCAGAAGGACCTGGAGCTGCTGGAGCCAGTCCAGAGGAGGCCACGGAGCTGCTCCCAGGGCTGGAGCCCCTCTGCTCTGGAGCCAGGCTGGGAGAGCTGGGGGTGCTCACCTGGAGAAGAGAAGGCTCCAGGGAGAGCTCAGAGCCCCTTCCAGGGCCTAAAGGGGCTCCAGGAGAGCTGGAGAGGGACTTGGGACAAAGGATGGAGGGGCAGGACACAGGGAATGGCTTCCCACTGCCAGAGGGCAGGGCTGGATGGGATATTGGGAAGGAATTGTTCCCTGGGAGGGTGGGGAGGCCCTGGCACAGGGTGCCCAGAGCAGCTGTGGCTGCCCCTGGATCCCTGGCAGTGCCCAAGGCCAGGCTGGACATTGGGGCTTGGAGCAGCCTGGGACCGTGGGAGGGGTCCCTGCCCATGGCAGGGGGGGGATGATATGGGCTTTAAGGTCCCTTCCCACCCAAACCCAGAGCTCTCCCAACCCCGGGGCTGCAGGCGGTGCCAGTGGCACTGACAGAGGTCGTGAAGATCATCCATTGCAGCCCGAGCTGTGAGGAACAGCCTGAAACACCCGACAGAAACCCCCCAGACACCCAAGAGCAGCCCGGGTGCTGCATCCCTGCAGGTCCCTGTGCCTGGGGACACCCCCTCACGCAGGGCCGAGGAAAGGGAAGAGATTCACTGACTTCTGCACTTCTCATGTTGCCTTCATTCCTCCGGAGCTCTAACACTGCATCCGTGGGTGCCACATCCCCCGAGCACAGCAGGAACGGAGCTGTGCGTTATCCAGCACGGTCGTGTGGCTCAGCACTCTGCAGCTGAGAGCTGGGCTTGGCTGGGTGACCATGACCAAGTTTGGGCACCCAATAGGGCACATTTGGTGTGGAAAAACAATAAATACTTGAGCGAGAAGTTGTCAGGGCCTGGAGAGGGCCAGGTCACCGAGGATTTGCCATCCTAAGACATCGTCTTCCCAACAGCTGCCACTCAGCTCTGCTCTCCCATTGCTCCTGCAGCCTCTCCCTGCGCTGAACTCCAGCTCTTGCTCCCCTTTCTGCACCCCAAAAACGCCCCAGCGTGTCAGAAGCCCACACCTGGCTGCAGGTCCGACATCCTGGGGGAGGGGTGACATTCATCACCACTCCCCTGACACCACAGACAGGAGGGAGCTCTGAAATGCCTCTAAAGCAGGAGAGCTCAGAGAAGGAGCTCCAAACGTCACCTGTGGTTTCCTCAACAGAGGCTGACCCACGGGAGGTTACAGAGCTGCCACCCGCTGCCAGCACCAAGGGGGAATGACGGGATCAGGCTGCTGGGGAGTGTCCCGTGTCCCGTTAAACACGGGCTGCCCCATCCCTGGCTGCCCAAGGATGGCAGGGAGGGGCCAGGAGCATCCCCAAGGCAGGGGGCGTGTGGCACTCCCACGCTGCAGGGTTTGGCGCTGATCTCAGGGCACTGAGCAAATTTTTTGAGGTGCCAGCTTCCGGATTCGGGGGCTCCTCACACCTTTCTCTACAATGCTATTTTATTTTTCTGGCAAAGCAGATGCAAACATGAACTCTACCCAAGCCTCAGAGAGAAGGAGGGATATGAAATATCCCAGGCTGTGTTCTCTGGGAATCTCCCTCCCTGTTCCTGAGGTTTGCAGCTGCTGTTTGCAAACAGGGTGCGTGAGGAAAGGCTCAGGGACAGGCTCCCAAATCACATCACCCCTGGAGAGAGCAACACCCCCCTCCTCAGGAACAGGGCACCATTTTCCACTATTTTCACATTTCAGGCGGGCTCCAAGCAGGGCAGGGTGGAAAGAGCTGGAGAAGGGGTCACAACCAGAGCCTGAGCACTGAAGAGGATGGTGTGGAAGGACAGGGGATGGTGTGGAAGGACAGAGGATGGTGTGGAAGGACAGGGGATGGTGTGGAAGGACAGAGGACAGTTTGGAAAGCCAGCAGGGAGGGAGGACAATGCTGACAATCCTCCAGCGCAGGCTGAGCTCAAGGCTCGGCTCAGCCCGGCCCGCGGGCTCTGATTTACAGGGTTGTGCCTTCTGGAGCGCAGATGACCAATAAGTGCTCGTCGCTTTTAAGAAAGCCCTTGTGCCTCGCAATAACTCAGCGCTGATTGCCCGCATTTCCTTAAAAGAGCTCATTTAGGGTTGATTTAAGCACTCCTGGGGAGGGCAGGCAGGCGGGGGGAGGTGATTTACAGAGCTGGCGTAGCCGCAGAGGCAGCTCAGGCTTGCCTGCCTGAAATGCGGGACTGGCTGGAGAAAGGGAGAGCCAAGGGCTCCCCAAAAGGCTCCTGGAGCTGAGCCGTGGGCAGGATAAATTCTTCTCCCCCTTTTTAAGGGCCAGCTCTGCTTCCAGCACGGATTTGCTGTGCACCACGGGGGCCAGAGGTCGGGTGGTGTTTGTAGTCGCATTTCACCACTCGGATTTGGGGGAGGGCACCAGTCTGGGCTGGCTCTGGGAAACGCTGGGAAACTGGGAAGTTCAGGAGGAAACACCACGCCCTGGACTCCACCGAGCGCAAAGGTGACCTGCAGGGACTTTCAAATGACCAAGCAAACGTCACTGGACAAGGAGATTGGGCGCACACGTCCCCCCGGGGCTGATCCCCCTGTTTCTGCAGTGACACCCCTGCAAGAGCCTCCAGTGGGGCTCGGTGGGCCCTGAGGGGAGGAGGTTTTGCCCCCCTGTTTTACAAAGCCTCCTCCCCGTGTCCTCCTGGCTCTGCAGGGAACTGCTCCACTCGGGACAGCCCTGGGAGCAGAGGCTGGGGAATGTGGGCCCGATGGGTTCCCCCATTCCTGAGCGCTGCAGGACTTTCCTGCTGTGGCAGAGGCGTCTGGGAATGACAGGAAAGTGATCCCCAGGACTGTCCAGCTCTTCCTGCTCGGCCACAGCCTCTGACATTCCCAGGAGCTGCCTGGCAGGACCCTGCCACGCTCCTGGCAAAAGCAGAAAAGCAGGAATGATCCAAAGTTTTAACGACACACCTCCTAGTCCTGTAAATGTGCTGCCTCCTTAAAACACTGCCTGACATTTCTGTGCAGTCTGGAAGGGCTGGAAAAGATTGAGAAGAGAAATGACGAGGAGAAAAGGATCGGTTCAGAAAGGAGCAGAATGGGGAGATTTCTGCTGTCCTGCCCTCCCTCTGCCGAGTCCCCCTCTCCATTCCTGCCCACCCAAAACCAAGGAGCTTTCTCGCGTGTGCCCCAGCGAGGTGCAGCAGAGGCTCAGAGTCTCTCCCCTGCTCATGGCTCCCCACCCTGGAGCCTTGTCTGTGCTGCCTGGCTGGCTGAGGGCTGGAGCTGTCAGAGCAGGGCCTGGTTTCCATAGCAAACGCGGCGCTGGCAGAGGGAGAGGCTCAGCCCCGCACTCAGGAGAGCTGAGAAGAAAAGCCTTTATTCCCCCACGAGCATGAAGGGCATGGAGAACTCCGGTGCCACGTGTGGTTTAGATTCCGTGAGCTTCTTCAAAGCAGGAGGAGCCTGCGAGCCGGAGCCTGCTGGCGGCTTTTCTCTCCAGCTCGAGCCAGGGGTTGAAGCCTTTGTGGTTCCGAGCTGAGTTTTGCTCCCAATTTACGGATTTGTTGTTCTCCCGAAGGATCCGAGGCTGTGCCCAGGGGGAGGATGGGCTGCTCCTGCCCCAGGAAGCACAGAGGGAAACCTGCCCCAGGGCAAAGGGCAGGGAAGGCGCCAGGCCGGGAAGGAGGGGAGATGGAGATGGCCAAGAGCGCTGAGTCCTGTGGGAGGCAAGGAAAAACAAGGTCCGGGCAGTGGGATGAAGGCCCTGGAAGGCCCGCAGGGAGGGGCTGAGCATTGCCAGGGCCACAAAAGCTGAGAGCCCCTGCATCAGGCAGGGTGGGACAGTCCTGTTCTGGCTCTGCTCTGTCCCACCTCGCTCCCGGGGACGCTGAGGCTGCACCCGGGGTGTTCCCCCTCCC
The DNA here is from genome assembly GCA_013397865.1 of Struthidea cinerea. NCBI lineage: Eukaryota > Metazoa > Chordata > Aves > Passeriformes > Corcoracidae > Struthidea > Struthidea cinerea. Next base: position 90,035 of record VZTI01000138.1, on the reverse strand, counting down.
ACAGCAGCCGGGAGAGCAGCACGGGGGCCACACGGTGCTCCCCCCAGCACGGCTGGGTCACTGCCGCCCTCCAGCACCTCTGCTGCTCGTGCCAAGCTGCCTGCACAGGGACAAACCCGTGGGCTCCATGGAAAACGGGAGAGAACACTTCCCACATCCACCTCCCGGAGCACCAACCAGCTCACGGCATCTCCTGCGGCTCACCAGTGCTGTGGGGCCGGTGAGCTGTGGTTCGGGGTGTGCATCCAAAGGGCTGGGTTATCCATCTCATCTCTCCTCTCTGCCATCAGGATCCCAAACTGCTCCCAAAATCACAGCCCTGCTCCAAAATCACAGCCCTGCTCCCCAAACCACAGCCCTGCTCCCAGAACTGCAGCCCTGCTCCCAGAACTGCAGCCCTGCTCCCAAAATCACAGCCCTGCTCCCCGAACCACAGCCCTGCTCCCCGAACCACAGTCCTGCTCCCAGAATTGCAGCCCTGCTCCCAGAACTGCAGCCCTGCTCCCAAAATCACAGCCCTGCTCCCAGAACTGCAGCCCTGCTCCCCGAACCACAGTCCTGCTCCCAGAACCACAGCCCTGCTCCCAGAATTTTAGTCCTGCTCCCCGAACCACAGCCCTGCTCCCAGAATTTTAGTCCTGCTCCCAGAACCACGGCCCTGCTCCCAGCAGCTCCAGTTTTCTTCAAGGATGGGGCTGCAGAGGGCTGGGAGGGACACGTGACAGAGGAGAGGGAGAGGAATCCACTCCCAAGGCCACAGAGGGTTACAGAACCCTTCATGGGAGTTATTTCTCTGCTTCCCTGTGGCTGGGGATCCCCAGCTCACTGTGTGCCAGGCAGCCCCTGCGATGTCCCCTGCAAGGCTTTGGGGACCGGGAAGGGCTGGAGGGTGGTGGGGACATCTGTGCCTGCACGGGGGCTGGTTCCACATTCCCAGGGGCACACGGGAATCCATCCTCTCCTGGACTGCTGCTTGGCAGTCCCCCAGGAGCAGAGGCATCACCCTCTGCTGAGGGTGTCAGAGGGCAGCTGTGACAGTGCTGTCCTGTCCCCTGGCAGGACCTGAGGGCTGTGTCCGTGCCCTCCTGAGCAGGTTCCTGAGCAGAGCAGGCAGAGCAGGCCTCCAGCCCTGTTCCAGATGCAGAGATCTGCATTTGCAGTGGACATTAAACCCACAGCGATGATAAAAAAGAAAAACTGTGCTGCAGCCATAAAGCTCCTTCCCTCGGGCAGAGCCCTGGGAGTGCCTGTGGTGCCAGGGACACTGTCCAGGCCACGAGAGGCAGGAGGGGACACAGGTGACCTCTGAGAGGTCTCACCTTTCTCACAGCTACCCACGGGCAGGACAAGCATGCAGCTCTTCCCCTGCTGGATTCCCGTGCAGGAATGCACCAGAACACTGGAAATGTGCTGGCAGGAATTCCCTCAGGCCCAGCTGCCCCGGGGCTTTTCCCCGGCTCTGGGATGGTCGGGCACAGCTCGGGGCTGAGCATTCTGCAGGTGGAAGGGAACACTCCCAGAACGTTTCCCAGCTGGATGTTGGACACAGGCTGTTCCTGCTCCCTCTGCCCCATGAATTCCCTTTCCCGTGGGAGGTGGGAACAGCCCATCCTGCAGCCCCGTGCTGGGAACGGACCCCCAGCCCTGGTGCAGAAGGAGAATTCCAAACTCGTTTCCAAAGGGCTGGTTAAGGAAAGGCAGTGAAGGAGGGAAGCTGCTCTTTATGTATTAATTAGACATTAACTAATTTGCTCTAGAGCTACACCAGGAGCACACGAAGAATTACTGCATTAATTAGCGAGTAAATGACCCCGAACTGATCCCTGCCAGGCTCCCAGCCCTGGCAGCCGTTTGTCACCAGCAAGGAAAAGCCCCAGGTTTCACTGCAGAGCAGAACAATGAGCGGCCACACACTCACACTCAGCACTTCAGCATTCCCCTCCGGAGCGCAGGGAACTCGGCTGTCCCCCTGGAATCAGCCGGAGCCGCTCCATACAACGCTCCCAGCATCTCACACCTTTGATTTTGGGACCAAGAGATTTTTCCTCCAGCTGAAAATCTCTGCAGCAGCACATCAGAGCAATGACCAGGGGCAGCTTTCAGTCCTGCACAGCTCATCCCCTGCCAGAGCCCCAGCAGCCTGTGCATTCTTAATTGACAGAATTAGGAAGCTTATTTGAAGAATACTTGAGTCCTCAGAGTCTAATTTCCTGCTGTATAAATAATACATCAGCAACAGCAGGCTCCGGGAAAACCAAATAAATAAATAAATAAATAAAAATAAGGAACCAGAAGAGCCCAGATGAATAGTCCAGCTTCCATCACACCGTGAGAAATCCCGTGCAGAGGCTTTTCACAATAGCCCCCAACTGCATTGTACCATTTCTCGCCTTGTCTGCTGCAGCCAAGGGGATGGGAGCTGAAAATTATTCTTGGGGGCCTCGCTCTGCAGGCGTGATCACACCTTGTGATGAGCACAGCGGCGCTGGGCTGGCCAAAATAAACATTCCAGTCTCCCAGAGCCCGGCCTTCGGCTCTACATCCAGGGAAACCTCCACCAGCATTCCCAGGAGACCCCCCAGCCCAGCTGCCATGGCCACAAGGGCTCATGACAAAAAAACCACCATGAGTTTCCCAGCCAGTGCCAACTCCCAGTGCTCCCAGTTCAGCCAGTGAAGCCCAGACTGGTTTGGGTGGGAAGGGACCTCAAAGCCCATCCAGTGCCACCCTCTGCCATGGGTAGGGACACCTCCCACTGTCCCAGGCTGCTCCAAGCCCCAATGTCCAGCCTGGCCTTGGGCACTGCCAGGGATCCAGGGCCGTTCCTGCCCTGGGCCGGCACAGCTCACATAGGAGCTCACGTAGAGAGTGCCTGTGGGATTGAATCCATATTCCCGGGCAGGGAGGGGATGAGACCTGCACAGGCATCTGGAGTTTGGGCACACTGCAACCTTTTAGGGCTGAGTTTGAAGCTGCCAGCTCCCTCAGCAGGTCCAGCCCCAGGGTGACAGGGCAGTCTGGGCTATGGGGCTGGAAAGTGCCACGCCGGCATCCCTGGAGCGTTCCATGTGCCAGCATCGTCCCCTGCTCCCGGGTTCCATCCCAGGAGCTGCACCACTCCCGAGCAGAGCTGCACTCAGCAGCTGCCACCCAGATTTACCCGGAATTACTCAGCCCTGGCCCCTCTACCTTCTGATTTCATTCTTGCTTCAGTCCCACTCTGCTTTGCAGACACCGCTGAGACATCCAGGGAACCAGAGAAATCATGGAATGGTTGGGTTGGAAAGGACCTCAAAGCCCATCCAGTGCCACCCCTACCATGGGCAGGGACACCTTCCACTGTCCCAGGCTGCTCCAAGCCCCAATGTCCAGCCTGGCCTTGGGCACTGCCAGGGATCCAGGGGCAGCCACAGCTGCTCTGGGCACCCTGTGCCAGGGCCTCCCCCCCCTCCCAGGGAACAATTCCTTCCCAATATCTGATCTAAATCTCTCCTATTTCAATTCAAAACCATTTCCCCCTTTCCCTGTCCCTGCAAAAGCAGCTCCATGTCCTACAGCCCGGGAAGCACAACAGGCCTGCGAAAGGCTAGAAGGAATTGAGCAGGGGAGCTCCAGGACTTCATGGGAAGTGTTTCCGCAGCACAAATATTTGTGCTCCTCTGCTGTGGGATTTACAAGCACACGCTCGGCTCCAGCAGGGAGAGCCTGCAAACACAGGCGAGGTTTCTGTGTACTCACCACTTGCTCCTGCCTTCCTCCCTCCCTCTGGCTTCTCCCTCCTGCTATCTCCATTCTTTTCCTGTGCCTGACCCAGGGAATTGTGGTTTCTCACAGGAGAAAATCCTCACTGGGTGCTCTCACCAGCGGCAAAGCAGCCCCTGAGAAGGGGAAGCACACACTGCCTGGCTGCAGGGTGACCACCCAGACTGTCCCTTTCCTTCCTGGAACCATGGAATCACAGGGTCATTAAGGTTGGAAAAGCCCTCTAAGGTCATTGAGTCCAACTGTCAGCGTAACACGGCCAAGGCCACATCCCCAGGGCTGTTCAATCCCTCCAGGGATGGGGACTCCAGCACTGCCCTGGGCAGCTGTTCCAGTGCCTGACCACCCTTTCCATGAAGAAATGTTCCCAATATCCAACCTGCCCCTCCCCTGGCCCAGCCTGAGGCCGTTCCCTCTCCTCCTGTCCCTGTTCCCTGGCAGCAGAGCCCGACCCCCCCGGCTGCCCCCTCCTGTCAGGGAGTTGTGCAGAGCCACAAGGTCCCCCCTGAGCCTCCTTTTCTCCAGGCTGAGCCCCTTTCCCAGCTCCCTCAGCCGCTCCTGGGGCTCCAGCCCCTTCCCAGCTGCGTTCCCTGCCCTGGACACGCTCCAGCCCCTCCAGGTCTCTCTTGTCAGGAGGGTGCCAGAGCTGCCCCAGCACTGGAGGTGCCCCAGCGGTGCCAGCACAGGGGGATGTGGAGGGACGTTCCCAGCCCTCAGGGCCCGTGCAGGGATTGGGTGGGACACGGGGACAGAGGGACAGAGGTGCCAGGCACCCTGAGCTGATGCACCCGAGGCCTGAAGCACCGCGGGGACAGCCCTGGGGCTGCCCTGCTCCAGACACCTCCATCTCCACAGGAACCTCACTTACAGGATCCCGACGGCTGGAAAAGAGCTCCAGGATCATCGAGTCCAGCCTTGGACCCAACACCTTCAGCTCCCTCTCCACTGGCAGCCCCACGGCTTCCAGGAGTTCCCGTTGTTCCCACCTGGCAGTGTGGAACGGGCAGGGCTGTGGGACGGGGAGCTGTTCCTGTCCCCAGCTCTGCCTCGGAGGAGCGGCCCCGTCTCCACCTGGGAGCGCCGGAATGTGGAGCAAACGGCGCAGACAAAGGGCCCTGTTCGAACCAGCACTGCCGATAAATAATTCATGGGAGAGAAGTGGCGAGTCTCCAGGGAGCCAGCGCAGGGATCTGTGAATCTGGATGAGTTTGCAGTGCTTTAATTATGCAAATTGACAAATGTCTCTACACTGAGAAATTCTGCTAGCCCTGCAAAAGAGCAAGAGCTGGAAAACAGCAAGAATTTCCCAAGGCCGCGTGCCCAGCCAGCTGCCAGCCACAGCTGGCAGGGGAGCGTCCCCCGAGCCCCTCTGGAGCTGGCTCTGCTCCTTGGAAGGGCAGCCAGGAGCATCCCCCACACAGGAACAGGGGAGCAGTGCCTCCACAGCCCCACCTGCCCTGCACAGCCACGGCCTCGGAGCCTCCCTGGCTCCAGCACCCTCGCTCCCCGCCGGCTCAGGGGGAGGGGGTGAACACCCAGCTCAGGGCTGCTGTAGATCACAGGTTATGAGTTCGTGGAATCACAGAATCACAGGATGTCCTGACTTGAGAGGGACCCACAGGGATCACCCAGCCCAGCCCCTGGCCCTGCCCAGACACCCCAACAATCCCACCCTGGGCATCCCTGGCAGCGCTGCCCAAACGCTCCTGGAGCTCTGGCAGCCTCGGGGCCGTGCCCATTCCCTGGGGAGCCTGGGCAGTGCCCAGCACCCTCTGGGGGAAGAACCTTTCCCTGCTCTCCAGCCTGAGCCTGCCCTGGCCCAGCTCCAGCCGTTCCCTGGCTGCTGTCCCTGGCCCAGGGAGCAGAGACCGGAGCTGCCCCTCGGGAGGAGTTGCAGTCCCTGGTGAGGTCTGAGCTCAGTCTCCTCTGCTCCAGCTGAACATTCCCAGTGCCCTTGGAGTCCCTCACACTGGCCCTGAGCCCTGCACCACTGGAGCCCAGCCCCCAAAGGATGGAGAACCCGCAGGTGATGCTCTCTTGTTCCCAGGCACATCCAGGGACGATCCACCATGGCTTGGAGAAGCAAAGCCCTTGCCTGTGGAATACTTTTGGAAAGCTGAGCCTGCCTTGGCGCCTCGATGGGCCAGGCAGAAATAGGGCAGAGGAAGCCGAATCCAGGGCACCAGGGGCTCGCATGGCCCCAGCAGCAGCCAGCCCACATGGGGCCTGTGGGAATGTGCTCTGTTCCGGAGACGGTGTCCCCTGGGACCCAGACAGTGCCCAACACCATCTGCCACCAGAGCAGATTAATTAGGTGCCTTAATTAGGTGCCTCATCCAGCCTCATTAGGATCAAACCAAGGACTGGGCAGAGAGCAGGAGATGGGCACAGGGAATCCCGGCACCGGGAAGGCATCGTGGGCTCCGGGTCATGAGGAGCAGGATGGAGCCAAGGGCAGGGACACCGCTGTCCCCTCCCCGTGCTTGGGGCTGCAGGGCTGAGGGACACAGCATCCGCCAGTCCTCTCTGCAAACCCTTCCCCAGGTGGTTCTGGTACCCCCACGCCATTACCCGTTGATGGTTTAATTTCTGACAACGCACTTTTCCTCAGTTTGGAGGGAAAATATTTGATTTGCTCTCAAAATATGCAGTCCTCTGTTACTCAAAGCCAGACACTTCCACTGAAAAATTAACACTGCCACTGAATTATTTTTGGGCTTGTCTCTTTGGAAGAAAGTGGGAGAAGGAAGGAAGGGAAGTGTATCATTGAGAAAAAATGGGGAAATGTCAATGCAAACAATATTTCATGCAGAAATGCCTGCTTTGATTGAAAATCCATTTTCTTGCAAAATAAATTTTTCATGAAAACTGTGTCAGTGCCAGCTCCAAAGAGGGACAACCTGGAGTGGAGACAAGTCACCGTGTTCCTCTGCTGCTGATTTATGCCAGACTGGGAGCAGGAGCTGGTGGCAGCTGCCTTGACCTGCCACATGCTGAAAAAGTGGTTGAACCTCCCCATCCCACGGCTCTGGATGTTGTTCAGGTTCTTCCCAGCGCCTTGGCATTGCATTGCTGGCTGCACCGATGCCTCCCTAAGCAAATCATCCTCTTGCCTCACATTTTTGGGGTGCTGCTGGTGGGGCAGGATGAGGGCAATGAGGTGAAAGATCAGTTCAGGGTGATGTGCTCTGGATTGGCGGGGCACAGCCCAGCCCCCCATGGTCCCCGCTGTTCCTCGGAGGGCTCTGGGACACATGGAAAAGGAGACACCCCGAAATTCTCGTGCTCCACACGGCTGCAGGGCGACTCCTCTGAGGCTGGTCCCGTTGTGATAGAAAGAAAAATGTTTGTTAATCAAATCCTGCTTAATCTTGCCTACGCTAGTAGAGAAACGGGATGTCAGCCTTGAACCAGGAAAGAGTGAGTCTTGCATTGAATGCAGACATCCGGTAATGTAAACAATGCTTGCAGGATGTAGTAAAATACACACAGGACAGCCACAAGAGGAAGACTCGGGGCCTTCATCCCAGCGACCAGCAGGAGGCAGGAAAAGACCCCCTAGCAACAGATCGTGCGGACGCAGAGTACACCAAAGAAGACACGTACACCGGAAATACGGGACTATAAAGTTGTGGCTCTGGGGAGGGGGAGTCACGAGCCATGGCGGAGCAGAGACTCCCTCGGCTCGTCCAGCGCTGTTTTGCCTCTTATCGCTTGCCCAATCTTATATAATAAATTGATATATTATTTTACTTAATTGGCTCACTGATTCTGTCCAAGCAATCTATAACACCGTTCCTGTGGGGATGGAAAAAGCTGCTCCTGACGTGCCCTCGGGGCTGCGGCAGCGTGTGTGACACATCCCGCTCTGCCAGTGCCTCTGGAAACGTTCTGTCCCAGCAGGACGGGCACCCAGGGCGCTTCAGGGCACAGGGGATGCTCTGGGATCAGCTCCGCGCTGGGGGCAGGGTGCTGGCAGCTGGAATCTCCATTTCCCAGGCACGGTGCCCTGAGGGGTTTTCCAGCAGCCGCTGCTGCGGTGGAGATCCATCCCTGTGCCCTGCAGCTGGGCTCACAGCCGCACCAGGTCACGGGAGGGAGTTTGGGAGGGGTTTGGGAGGAGTTTTGGAGGAGCAGGGTCTGCTGACTGCCCTGCCCCTCCCCCAGGAGCTCCGGCCAGGGACAGAGCCGGGTGGGAACACAAACATCCCGACGCTCCAGGCGCGGTCACTGGAGCTGCTCTCACGCGGAGAACAGGGAATGAAGACCTTGAGGCACCGCTGGGGCACCTCCAGTGCTGGGGCAGCTCTGGCACCCTCCTGACAAGAGAGACCTGGAGGGGCTGGAGCGTGTCCAGGGCAGGGAACGCAGCTGGGAAGGGGCTGGAGCCCCAGGAGCGGCTGAGGGAGCTGGGAAAGGGGCTCAGCCTGGAGAAAAGGAGGCTCAGGGGGGACCTTGTGGCTCTGCA
>VZTI01000138.1:48899-81654 GCA_013397865.1 Struthidea cinerea | reverse complement strand
GGGCACAGCTGGGACTCGATGGGCTGGGAGGGATTTTCCAGCCTTAGCGATCCTGGGATTCTGTGACCAAGAACTTCATGTGAGAAAGGTGATCACAGCCCCTCCCTGGTGAGCAGCTGCCGTGCCCTGGTTGTTCCCAGCACCTCCAGATGTACCACGAGAGCCGGACATTGGTTATCCCCTGACCCCCGGGCAAAGGCTCAGATACCACACCGTGCCACCAGCCCCAGGACAGACTGCAGGAGCCTCGACTGGATTGGGGCAATTCCTGGATGGATTTTTGGGACTGTCTTCAGGTCTCTGCACTGCCACTCATCTGCCCCAGCCATCAGCTCTGCGAATTCATCAGCTCCAGCCACCCTTCCTGCTGCCCTTAGCAGGGAGCTGAGAGCTCCCCTGTGCCAGCAGAACACACAGCCCTGTGTTCCCGAGAGCACAAAGGGCCCCGAGCTTCTCCCCAGGGCCTGTTCAGCCCCAGACCTGCCATGAGAGTGGAGGGACACAGCATGGTCCTACTGCAGAGCCAGCGTTTGTCCTCTGCAGGACAGGGCTGCTCCTTTCCCTGGAACCAGAGAGGCTCTTGACCCACTGCAGCATCAGCTCCATGGAAACAGAGAATCATGGAATGGTTTGGGTTGGAAGGACCTTAAACCTCATCCCATCCCACCCCTGCCACGGGCAGGGACACCTCCCACTGTCCCAGGCTGCTCCAAGCCCCAATGTCCAGCCTGGCCTTGGGCACTGCCAGGGATCCAGGGGCAGCCACAGCTTCTCTGGGCACCCGGTGCCAGGGCCTGCCCGCCCTCCCAGGGAACAATTCCTTCCCAACATCCCATCTAAATCTACTCCATGCCAGTTACAGCCATTCCCCCTGTTCTGTCACTCCATGCCCTTGTCAGAAGTCAGTGGCCACATTTCTTGGGGACCCTGAAGCCTTGGCAGGGCTGCCCTGGCAGCTCTGGCTCTTCTGCCTCTTCCCTGCTCCTCCTCCCCGGGGAGAGTCCGCAGGGATCTGTGCCAGGCCCTGGGGGGAGCACGGCCTTGTTCTGCAGTTCTGTCTGGGCAGCTTGGCCAGGCGCTCAGAGAAAGCTGCAGCTGCCCTTGAGCGGGGATCAGAGGTCGGTGCCACCTGGGGCACTGGGCACGGCCAAAGAGGAGAAGGCCCCGTTATCTTCTGCCTCAGTGCTGGAGACGGACAGCAGCGCCTTAAACAGGATCCTCTCATCAATCATTTATTGGATTTATGCAGCTTCACTTAGGAACCTGATTTATATTTCCTCTCGATTTACTGCGTTTGAATTGTTTGCAAATAGGCACGTGAATCATCGGCTGCAGAGGAAAAAAAAGCTATTTTCAAGCTTCATTTAGGCCTTTCCAAGCATTAATTTTTAGTTGCAAAGGCTATTTTTTGCTAAATTGGTTTTTAGATCTTGTCTTCCGTGTGCTGGGTTATAAATTTAGTGCTGCTGGAGCAAAAATGAGCAGAATTGGATTCTTTTCAGCCTTCTGAGGCAGGTGCAAGGGCCCAGCCCTGTGCTGGGTTGCACTGCGGGATGAACTTGACAGCAATGCCCACCCTGCCCCCAGCACAATTCAGCACAAGGGCTTCACAACAAGCCCCCTGCACACTCCCTTGTCTTTCCTCGGCATCAGGATTGGATCTTTCCTTCAAGAAGATTACAAATCCTTCAGCTGCGCTCCAAGGGTGCCTTTGCTCCTGGAGCATCACCTCGGAATGCAGCGGGAGAAAAGCCTCCAGCTCAGCTGTTTTAAAGGTGAACTCATTCCAGGGCCACAGCCTCCAGCAGCTTGTGTGGGTGGCTGGTGGCTGATGTTTTATTTAAACACAAAGCCATGAGATTCCAGCTCAGTTAAACAAATCCTTTGCTGGCAAAATATGCACATATTTTTGACACAAATCTGTCCGCGGCTCCATTAATTCTCCACCAAAGTGCTTTACCTGCTGGAGCAGATGATAATTCAGCAATGTAAACAGAGCCTTTTAATTTCATTTTGGGATCGCGAAGAGAAACAAACTGATTAACAAAAGCAGGGTAAACAATGGCTCTGCCTCCTCCTGTTAGGATTAATATTCGCCTGGAATTGATGCTGCTCTCCCGGGAGCCGGTGCCACGCGATGCCATGCCCTGCTCGGGGCCCGGCACATCCAAGGACATGGGACAGGGCCAGCAGGGTGGGTTTGGCTGCCAGGACACAGGGACAGTGCCTTCTCCACACTGGGACCCAGCAGCACCGAGGGAACGCATCCCTTCGGCTTCTGCAGTGCCCCAGTGCCCCTCTGTCCCTGCTGCCAGGGCTGCCCCACCACCCACAGGGTCAGCTCATGGAACCATCACAGGATCGTGGAATGGTTTGGGTGGGAAGGGACCTCAAAGCCCATCCAGTGCCACCCCTGCCATGGGCAGGGACACCTTCCACTGTCCCAGGCTGCTCCAAGCCCCAGTGTCCAGCCTGGCCTTGGGCACTGCCAGGGATCCAGGGGCAGCCACAGCTGCTCTGGGCACCCTGTGCCAGGGCCTGCCCACCCTCCCAGGGAACAATTCCTTCCCAGTATCCCATCTAACCCTCCTTTTTATCGGTGTGAATCCCTTCCCCCTTGTCCTGGCACTCCAGGCCCTTTAAATTGTCTCCCACATCTTCCTTGTCATCTCCTCCAGGCACTGGAAAGCCACTTCCTTGCACACCCAGTGCCAGCACTGCCAGGGAGGGACTCGGAGGTGGGACATCAACGTCCAGGGTGGGATTGTTGGGGTGTCTGGGCAGGGCCAGGAGCTGGACTGGGTGATCCTGGTGGGTCCCTTCCAGCTCAGAAGATTCCATGGTTACATGATTTGCTGGGCAGGTGAGCCTCCAGGCAGCCCAGAAGGGTTTTGTTCAGGAGCAAGGGGAAGGGATAAATCTCTACCCATGGAGGTTTTGTCTCTGAGAGCAGCGTGGGGTGGCAGCCCCAGCCCCTGCCTGGCTGATCTGGGAACGTTCCGGAGCTGCAGGAAGTGCTGGCAGTGCCACAGCCCCTCTCCAGGTGTCAGGAATGCCTGTGTGGGCTCAGTGCAAGCACGGGGGAGGGACAGAATGTTATCCCAGCTGCAGCAGGGGCACAGGGACGTGCTCAGAGCCCTTTTCTTGACACCTCATCCCAACAAACCCAGCTTCCAGGGAAGGGCTGGGTACCCCAGGGGTGGCAGGGCACAGTGGGGCTGGGGGCAGGGGACATCACAGCTGCTCTGTCTCCACAACACCTGAGCAATAAAAAACAGCTCAAGCAATAAAAGAGAGCAAGGTGAGGCTCCTGGCTGGACAACAGCTCCATCCCATCCAGCTAGCCGGGATCTGATCCGTGCTGAGACGCGGGCAGCGAGGCAGATGGAGAAGGGAAAGGGCTGCAGGACAAGTACAGAGATCACGTTCAAGCCACAGGCTAAATTAAATCTTGATGATCTCGTTCGTGCTGCAGGTGCCCGAGGAGGGAAACCCAGAAGGCAGCAAAGTTTTGGTGCTACAAACACAGGTTTTTCTTGCTTGATTTCGATGCTGCTCTTTGAGTCTTTGCTCTGGAGAATGCCAGGCTGGGCCTCTGCGCGACAGAGCTCTGCAAGACAGAGCAGGGTGATGCCTTAGGATTTTAGCTTTTATATTTTTCATATCCTGCAATTCTTCAGTGTTTAAACTCCACACAAAGAGTTAGCTGCTGTTCTCCCACCTTGGTCAGACAAAACAATTCCTCTCCGGGCCTGGGAATCAAGGACACCTGACTGCCTCAGGCCCTGAGAAATGTGAACAGCAGTGAGCTGGGGGGAGCCAACTTGGAGTAAATGACTTCATCACCTGCAGCTGTAATTGGAGGATTAACCCCGATATGCAAACAGACCAAACGTATAAAAGTATGAAACCCTGGGACCCCCAGGTCCATTTTGGGTGTAGCCCCCGGGGGCTTTGACTGCCCTGAATGTAGCTGAAGGCCCTTCAATAAATATCACCGCTTTTATTATCTTAGTTCTGTCTGGCCTCTGCTTTAGGTAGTCCCATCAAGGCATCAAGGGGAGCATCTCCTCACACACCTGTGAACCCAGAGTGGGCCGTGGGCACCACGGTGGCAGAGCTGGGCTGGAGAACAGACGCTGGCATCAGGGAGTGCCACGCCCATGGGGAAGGGATCCCTCGGGAAGCCCCAAAGGAAGTGTTTGTGGGTGGGGACAAGGAGAAGAGGGAGAGAGGCCAGCTGGGCTCATATGAGGTGCTCACAGGCGACCAGGGAGGTGAAGGGAAGGCACAGCAACCACATCTGGCTTTGCTGGGCCTGGGCTTAAGGAGGGGATGTCCAGACCAAGAACTCACTGAGATGGCTCACACAGGTATCCTGACCCTTTGGATGCCAATAACAGATCTCCCTGGCTGTGGCAGAGTGGTTGCCTCATCCTGGGCACTCCAAGATCCTGGAGATGTCCAATCAGAGACCTGGGACAGATCAGCAGGACATCTGATGCTCCAAATGCCGGAACCCGTCTGCTCTGGAGCCAGGCTGGGAGAGCTGGGGGGGCTCACCTGGAGAAGAGAAGGCTCCAGGGAGACCTCAGAGCCCCTTCCAGGGCCTAAAGGGGCTCCAGGAGAGCTGGAGAGGGACTGGGGACAAGGGATGGAGGGACAGGACACAGGGAATGGCTTCCCACTGCCAGAGGGCAGGGATGGATGGGATATTGGGAAGGAATTGTGCCCTGGGAGGGTGGGGAGGCCCTGGCACAGGGTGCCCAGAGCAGCTGTGGCTGCCCCTGGATCCCTGGCAGTGCCCAAGGCCAGGCTGGGCATTGGGGCTTGGAGCAGCCTGGGACAGCGGGAGGTGTCCCTGCCCATGGCAGGGGTGGCACTGGATGGGCTTTGAGGTCCCCCCCATCCTAAACCATTCCATGATTCCATTGTCTTCCTCCTCAAACTGTGGCAAATCCAGGTCAGGGGGACAGCTCCCACTCCTGCTGGAGGAACTGAGGGAAGGGATACGGAGAGTGGTGAAGTACAGAGCTCCCAGGCACCATCAGAGCACTGCAAGGAAACCATGAAAGATAAGGGTTCCAGGAAAGTAATTCAGGAATTGTGTGGGAACAAAGTACCCACCTGTGTGCTCGTTTGTTGCAACTTAATTTGCATTCCAAGGTTGTCATAAGTATTGAATAAACAATGATTTCGGAAATGCTCTTATTGCAGGTTCTTTGTGAAGGAGTGAAAAGGTTCCCGTGGAAAGGGAAGGAGGAGAAAAATGCGCTCAGATGAGTGGGGACACCGAGGGCCTGGTGTAGTGTGGGAGCTGCAAAGTGCTGCAACACCTTCTTCCCGCTGCAGTTCAACTGCCTCTTGCAAGAAGAGGCAAACAGGCACAAAACCAGCACTTGAGGGTCTCATCTTCTTATCCAAGAGATTCCTTCTCAAATCCCCTGAAGAGCATTTCCTCAGCAGGCCCTCAGGTGCTCGAGGGGCAGCAGCAGGATGCCAATGTAAGGAAGCCCCGACAGCAGCAGAATAAAAAGCTCCCTGTGATGGTGTCTGGGATAGGTGTGGATGTGATTCCAGAGGCCCCAGGACATCTCTGGACCCTGCACATGAGCTCTGTGGTTCTCCCTGCCGAGGGCACACACAAGAAGTCACAGAACCATGGAATCATGGAATGCTTTGGGTGGGAAGGGACCCTACAGATCGTCCAGTGCCACCCCTGCCATGGGCAGGGACACCTCCCACTGTCCCAGGCTGCTCCAAGCCCCAATGCCCAGCCTGGCCTTGGACACTGCCAGGGATCCAGGGGCAGCCACAGCTTCTCTGGGCACCCTGTGCCAGGGCCTCCCCAGCCTCCCAGGGAACAATTCCTTCCCAATATCCCATCCATCCCTGCCCTCTGGCAGTGGGAAGCCATTCCCTGTGTCCTGTCCCTCCAGCCCTTGTCCCCAGTCCCTCTCCAGCTCTCCTGGAGCCCCTTTAGGCACTGAAGAATCACAGCGTTAAGGCTGGAAAAGCCCTCCAAGGCCATCGTGTCCAAGCACTGACCTCATTAACCAGACCGTGCCCAGGCCACCACTGAACCCTGTCCCTCCATCACCACAGCTGCACGCGCAGGGATCGTGGCTGCACCCCTCCCCTGGTTCATACACCGGGCAGGACCTTCTGTGGTGTGGAACAGAAGTTCTGTTCCCTCTGGCCAGCTCTCCTGGCCGTGTCCCACCCCAGCTCACGGGCCATGCCTGGGATCCTGAAAACTCCTGGATCTGGAGTAAGCACAGCTTGGCACCAGCCACAGCCTCAGTGGGTTCTCAGCGTTACCCTCACACCAAATCCCAAACGCTGCCCTGCACCAGCTCCAGGAAGGAAGGGATCCTATCCCAGCCAAACCAGGACAGCAGGACAGTGGTGACAGAGGGACAGTGGTGACAGAGGGACAGTGGTGACGGCAGGACAGTGGTGACAGCATCTTGCTAAAGGTGCCACAAGGTCCAGCCAGAGCGACTCTGACCCCAGCACACGCAGAGAGGGGATGGAAAGCTGGCACAGATTTGCCACCACCCTGCGTTTGTGGACTGGTGACATCAGATGTCCTGAGCACAGAAACGTCCTCGGGAGGTGACAGCCAGGCCCTGGCTCAGAGCGAGCCTGGGGAAGGAGAGTTCCTGTTCTCATCCCACTCCCAGCAAAGCTTCCAGCCGAGAGAGCAGAGCATGGAGAACTGGGAAGGTCAGTGATGTTATTTGGGATCTTCCATTTAAAAAGAATTCCAACTCTTTCAGAACACCTGCAGGGATTTAGGGTATTTGTGCTCGCCATGTGATCCCTGTGACTGGCACAGAGAAGCTGGGGCTATCCCCGGATCCCTGGCAGTGCCCAAGGCCAGGCTGGACACTGGGGCTTGGAGCAGCCTGGGACAGTGGGAGGTGTCCCTGCCCATGGCAGGGGTGGCACTGGATGGGCTTTAAGCTCCCTTCCCACCCAACCCAACCCATCCCATCCCATCCCACAATTCTGTGCTACTCATTTCACCAATCGGCTGCAGGGTCTGTGTGTCTCTGGAGACCAAGCGGGGCGCACCAGCGTGCTGTGGATTTTCACACTCACACACAATAAACCAATCAGAAATCCACCATCTGTGGGTGCCTTTTGGTAATTTTAGAAAACCATTAAAAAAAATCAAAAAACGACAGACGAGAGCCAGGACGAAATCTGCAGCTTCTAAAAGTTAAATCCCTCTTTCTGCAGCACCCAAGCAGCTCGGAATCTGGGTCTTGGCTGCTCCTGTGAACCCTTTTAAAATTCTTTCTTTGTACAAGCCCTGGAATATTGAAGCACTACAAAGATCATGGGGCTTCCATCCTGCCCTGGCACAGGCAGAGGCTCCGCGTGGGTCTGAGCAGGTGACAGGGCAGAGCGTGACAGCCCTGCCCGGCCTCTCTGCCAGGGGGAACAGGCAGCACTTGGGTGCAGCACTGACGCACGGGCAAGGACCTCGCTCATCAGGTGGAAAATGCAAAGCCGTTTATTGCGCAGTCAGAATTCCCTAAATGCCAGCACCCAACAGGATATCACATCCTAGAAACAGGAAAGATGTTCCCCACAGTGTCCCCCAATCACCTGGGGCATTGCACAGATTTTACCTGTTATGGTAACAGGCAAACAATGCCCTATAAGGCCACAAACTGCAATGAACACTTCTCCTAGGCCCAGTCTGTCCATAAACACACAATCCTCTCTCAGTCCATCCCCGGTGACCTGGATGCACTCCCAGGGTCACCTCCGGGCCCAGGACAGAGCCCCTCTCTCTGATCCTCAGGGCCCATCTCTCTTCCAGCACATGGTGCACTCCAACACTTGGACACTTCCAGATTTGGGATTATTCACATGCACCACCTGCTCCACAGCCGCAATGGATCCCAGACAGCCACTCTGCCTTTCCTCTCTTCCAACTCACTCTGTCCTTTGGCTCCCACAGCATCCTGGGGCAAAGCCCTCCATGAGTGATGGATGCGTGGTGAGGTTCCAGCCTCACCTGTTCCCTGAGTGCCACCAGGGTGAAAAATGTGACCAATTCCTCAGTGCCCCCTTGCCCTGCCCTGGACACCTCTGGCAAAAAGGTCTCCAAAAGTGGAAAACCTCTCTGAGGGTCCTTCCCCACCCCAGCCCTCTGGTCACCCTGGCTGCCCTTCTCGGCAGCTTTTCCTTTACTCCAGCATCTTTTCCGAGACAGGACAATGAGAAATCCGTGGATTATTCAAACCAGGGACACAGCATAAGGCTTATTATATCCATATTAAAAACCCTTCTCTCTTAGTGGCATAAAATCTTTGCACATTCAAAACAAATTGATTCCTTGTTAGCATTAAAAAGGGATCTCGGCTTGCAAGGCACCCAGCGGCGGTAAAACTCCTGTGTGCGCGGGCTGGCATTTCCAACAGGAGCAGGAGAAAATCAGCCTCGTGCTCCAGCCAAAGGCAACAGGGAAGGGTTTGCTGAAGAATTTCAATGCCTGAGGTGCCCAAGTCCCAATAAGTTCAGCCTGGAAACTCTGATCAGATATAAAATCATGGAATGCTTTGGGTGGGAAGGGACCTTAAAGCCCATCCAGTGCCACCCCTGCCATGGGCAGGGACACCTCCCACTGTCCCAGGCTGCTCCAAGCCCCAATGTCCAGCCTGGCCTTGGACACTGCCAGGGATCCAGGGGCAGCCACAGCTGCTCTGGGCACCCTGTGCCAGGGCCTCCCCACCGTCCCAGGGAACAATTCCTTCCCAATATCCCATCCATCCCTGCCCTCTGGCCGTGGGAAGCCATTCGCCGTGTCCTGTCCCTCCAGCCCTTGTCCCCAGTCCCTCTCCAGCTCTCCTGGAGCCCCTTTAGAGATTGGAAGCTCTCTCCAGAGCTTTCTCTTATCCAGGCTGAGTAATCCCAATCTCTCAGCCTTTCCTAACAGGAAGAGCGCTCCAGCCCTCCGATCATCTTGGTGATGATTGATGATTGATGATGATCNTGGAAGCTCTCTCCAGAGCTTTCTCTTATCCAGGCTGAGTAATCCCAATCTCTCAGCCTTTCCTAACAGGAAGAGCGCTCCAGCCCTCCGAAGATCTTGGTGATGATTGATGATTGATGATGATCAGTCTTTGTGACCTGTAAGGTCAAAGCACAGCCCCTGGATCTCTCCGAGTGCGTCAGAACTGGACTCTGAGGCTCAGCAAACGTGTCTGCATCATCCCTACAGCCAGGCCTTCCCTTTCACTTCACGTCTTTCCGTATGGATGAGCTTTTTTAAGCCTAACCTTAAGAAATCAACTTCAGAAGAAGAACAAGTCTCCATAGGAAAGCTGGGAAGCTGCTAAGAAACTAATTAAAGGAACAAGCACAAAACAACCACTTCAGCAGTACCAGCCTCTAAGAGGAGCAGAAAATGAGGGAAAGAAAATGCAGCCCCGCAACATGAAAAGAAATAAAACTCATTTAAATTTTAAAAACTTTTTAAATTTTTTTTTTCCCCAGTTGCTTTGTGCTTACCCTGGTTTCTCTGCATACAACAGCCCTGGGCCACAGCTCAGCCACTGCCGCCTCACACCCAGGGAATTCTGTGCAAAGCTGCACTTTGAAGCTCCTTTGGATCACCAGATCCTCCAGCAGGGTCAGGAGCAGTGTCGAAGGCAAGGTGTGTGCCTTCGGGGAGGATGCCCCTCCTCTTGGCATGCAGTCAGGGAATCCTTAAGGTTGGAACAGCCCTCCAAGACCACCAGGTCCAACCATTCCCAGCCCTCCAGGGACGGAGCCACAGCCTGGGCACTGTCCTGCAGCTCCTGTGTGTGCCAGGGCGAGCAGGGGGCTGGGAGTGCAGGTGACAACACCCTGTCCCTGCAGCAGCATTCCTGCCTGCAATCACTGGACAGCCCCAGGAGAGAATTGTCTCTCTGACCTGCTCAAAAGCAGCCACAACAAAACTCCCTGGATTTAATTCTGTCCCACAGCTGGTCGGGAGGAAAATGCCAGCTCTGCCAGTTGCCCCAGACCTGCCCCCCTCCTTGTCCCAGCAGCCACCTCCTGCTCCTCAAAGACGGGTTTTAGCTCCAGCTGCTGACACCGACCCCTCCCTGACCAAAGGAGCTCTTTGCACTCCGGTCTCTCAGTGCTCGAGCCACTCCAAAGCCCTCCAGCTCCGAGGCAGGAGCTGAGCTGGGGCTGGCATGGCCACGGTGGGATGGGACCCACAGCTCTGGGCAGCACCTTCTGGGAAGAGATCCTGCCCCACACCGCCCCTCCCCTGCACAGGGCTGGTGTGAGCTGCTCCTGCAGGGTGGAATCACAGAACCGTGGAATCATTCCGGTTGGGAAAGAGCTCCAGGGTCAGAGTGCAACCTGTGCCCAGCTCAGAGGACACCTCCAGGGATGGGGACTCCAAACCTCCCCGGGCAGCCCCTGCCAGTGCCTGACCACCCTTTCCATGAAGAAATGTTCCCAATATCCAACCTGCCCCTCCCCTGGCCCAGCCTGAGGCCGTTCCCTCTCCTCCTGTCCCTGTTCCCTGGGAGCAGAGCCTGACCCCCCCCGGCTGCCCCCTCCTGTCAGGGAGTTGTGGAGCTCCCAACTTTGCCCTTGCACAGATCCCAGGGGCCTCCTGCCTCCTCCAGCTCCCAGTGCCACATTCCTGGGATCACTGGGCTACCCTGACTTCATCCAGGGAAACTCAGAGACCCAAACCAGCAGCACAACCCAGTATGACCCCATAAAACCCAGTATGACCCAGCACAACCCAGTATGACCCAGCACAACCCAGTACGACTCAGCACAACCCAGTATAACCCAGTACAACCCTGTATAACCCAGCACGACCCAGTAAAACCCAATACAACCCAGTATGACCCAGTACAACCCAGCACAACCCAGCATAACCCAGCACAATCCAGTATGACCCAGTACGACCCAGTATAACCCATCACAACCCAGTATGACCCAGCACAACCCAGTATGACCCAGCACAACCCAGCACACTCCAGTATGATCCAGTATGATCCATACAACCCAGCACAACCCAGTATAACCCATCACAACCCAGCACAATCCAGTACAACCCAGTATGACCCAGTAAAACCCATCACAACCCAGCACACTCCAGTACAACCCAGTATGACCCAGCACAACCCAGCACAATCCAGTACAACCCAGCATGACCCAGCACAACCCAGTATGGCCCAGTACAACCCAGCATGACCCAGCACATTGTCCTCCCAGAGCAGCGCCAGCCCCGCACCCATGGCAGAGCCGTGTGTGGAGCTCTGCCAGCACCTTTCACCACCAGCCCTGCAAGGGGTGGCCCAGGTGTCCCCAGCCGCCCTCAGAAGCAGCAGCTGGGGACGCCAGGGCAGGTCCGTCGGGGTCCAGCTGCAGCTCTGCTCCCTGCCAAGCACAGGCTGTGTGGGGTTGGAAGGGTTCCCAGGCACTTCCCAGCCTGAGCCTCGCACTCAGGAATTGCAGGGAGATGGGAAAGGTCGAGCATTAAGAGCCCTTGGTGTGATTCTTTGCTGAACCACTCTGGAACCTGGAAACACTCAGCCTGCTATTTACAGAGGGGGCCTTCCCAGGAGACGGGGCTGGAGCAGACAGCGGGAGAGGAGGGAGTTATTGCCCTCCCTACACTTTGTCTAGGAGAGCTTCCCCGGCCTAAACCCCATGGGAACCCCTGAAATGGGTGTTGCAGAAGCTGTGGGGGAGGGGATTCCTGCAGGAAGCACGGCCAAGCGTGGGAAAGGAGGGAAGCAAGCAGTGCCTGCCTGGAGGTTTGTGCAGAGCCCAGTGTCACCGCCGGTCTGTCACCTGCAGCAGGACAAGCCCCGGCTGAGGGAGCTGTGGATGTGATCGGGGTGGATCCTCGGGAGATGGGGAGCTCCCTGCAGCTGAGGGAAGTTCTCCTTGCTGGTGGGGACAGATCATCCATGGAGGGAAACAGGGAACAGGGCAGGGGAAGCTCAGAGCCAGCAAGGACACAGACACCAAACAGCTCAGCACAGGAGGACACAGGACCAGGCACCCTTGGGTGAACCTCAGGTCAGTTCCTGTCTGACAGGACAGACAGAATCGCTGTCCCTCCTGGGATGGAGGTTTTGTAGGATTTGAGATGGTTCTGCCCAAGATCAGACTGTCCTGCCCAGCTCCCAGAGCTCTGTGTCCTTTCAGACATGAGCCTGCACCCTCCCTGCAGACAGGGACCTGATCCTGGGGCTCAGGGTTGTCCTGGCTGTCCTGGAAGCCCCAGGGAAAGCCATCCCATGTCGAAAGTCTGCCCCAGGCAGTGCTGGCAGCCTCAGGAAAGGGTCCTGTGCCAAAGAAGAGGGGCTGGCTCCTGTTCCCAAGGCTCCTGGTTCACCTCCAGCCCTGCTCATCTGTTCACCCCCTGCCCTGGGTGATGGGAAAATACTGATTTTTCACTTTCATGGAATCCCAGAATCCCAGAATGGTTTTGGTTGAAAGGGACCTTGAAGCCCATCCCATCCCACCCCCTGCCATGGGCAGGGACACCTTCCATTATCCCAGGCTGCTCCAAGCCCCGTCCAACCTGGCCTCGGACACTGCCAGGGGTGGGGAATGTGTTTTTTTCTGGGGAAAGGAGTATTTCTGTGAAACACCTGGAGCTCAGTGTGAACAGAGGAGGAGAATCGGCCGAGCCAGAGGGATTTCACTGGAGAGACTTGCAGGGCAGGGGAAGAACCTGGAGCAGCTCTGTGCAGGTTCACACCTGCCTCGGTTACGCCTGCAGTGCCCACCCCCCTGCACTTCCCACCACGTCCCTGACATTCAGGCACCAGCCACCGCCCCCCTCAAACCTAAAACTGGGAACTAAAACTGTCACTGCCCTGAAGGCACTGCTGATGGTTTTAGCTCCACATCCCAGGATAACCACATCCTGGGAATTTCTCATGGACCTACCACAGCTCCCAGGGGTGGAACAGTCAGAGGGACCTGAGAACCCACTGATCCAATCCTGGCTGCAGCCCACGTGGAGAGGACAGGGCTCTGAGAGCACAGCTGAGCACTGATGTCCAGCTTGGGAGGAGCAGGAGGTGGCTGAGCGTGCCCAGGGCAATCCCTCATCCCTGCAAGTTGGTCCCAGGTGAATTCTGGTGCAAGGCTTGGTGCTGCTTTCGCCCACCATCAGTGCACTGTCCTCGCTCTCTGCAGCAGGAGAGGGGAGCCGGGATGATGGGGTGCTGAGGGCAGGACCCCCAGGGGTGCACGGGGATGGGCCTGGGCTGCACAAGCAGTGCCCTGCTTTGCCCATGGTCCCCAGCTCTCGTGGGTGGGCAAAGGCCATGGAAAGCCTTCTCTCCCCAGCTGAGCCGGCATTCCTGGCTTCTCCAGGAGAACACATTTCCCTCCCTTCGCCCAGGGAGCCTCAGGATGCAGCTGCCTCCCGCTGCCACAAACAGGCCAGGATCCAGCCCATGGCTTTGGGTCTCAGGGAGACTGGGAGTCACTCCTTGGTGCAGGGATGGGGATGGAGCTCAGCCCTGCCTCTGCCACCCACCACTGGATGTTCCTGGATCAGCCTCGAGCCAAGATTCAGCTTCGCAGAGAGGGGAATAAAGTAAAATAAAACTTCATTTTCCGTGTCCAAGTACAGCAGATCCAGCTTTTCCTGCCCCACACATCCATGAGTGTGGCACGGTATGTCCAAAACGAGCAACTGCTCATAAAAAGTGCAGCTTCCAGCCAGTGTCAGCTCAAGCCACAGTGCTGGGACTGAACTCCAAAATTAATCCCACCTGGGTGGCCTTCTGCACGTCCAGAAGGGAACTGGCCCACGCTGCACCAAAAGGAAGGCAGGATTAGAATATTGCTGCAGTGGAAAACTATCCCAAGGCAGCTCAGAGAAAGGCACAAGACTGAGACCAGTTGTGAAGAAGAGCCCAAAATGGTGTCGAGAGCCAGGACAAATGGTGTGAAGTAAAGACACCTGATCTGACTGTCCCTGAAGAAAAGCTAAAAGGTGACCTGAGAGCAGCCCTTGAGCACTTCCGGGGAAGGAAACCGCTGGGCACTCAAAGGCTCTTTAATCCAGCAGAAGATGGCAAAGCAAGACCCAGGTTCCAGGCAGGGAATTCAGTTCAGGAGTGAGTCACAGTGATCAACCACAGCCACAAAGGCTGGGGGGGAGCAGCAGCTGCTCCATCAGCCGGTGCCTTCCAGGGCAGACTGCCCAAAATCCAGCCTGCACTCCTGTGCCCAGCCCCTGTGAGCTGTGCCTGCCTGCTGAGCCCCATTCATGGCCCTGCTCCCGAGCCTTATCAATGGGAACCAGGCAGCCCTGCCCTCCCAGGCAGCGTTTGCTGATGCACAGCTCTGGCACAGAGGCAGGGGAGGCTCTGGACCTGCCTCTCTAAGAGTGCTCCCATTCTCCCGTGGCACAGAATCACGGCATGGTTTGGGTTGGAAAGGTCCTTAAAGCCCATCCAGTGCCACCCCTGCCATGGGCAGGGACACCTCCCACCATCCCAGGCTGCTCCAGGCCCCATCCAGCCTGGCCTTGGACACTGCCAGGGATCCAGGGGCAGCCACAGCTGCTCTGGGCACCCTGTGCCAGGGCCTCCCCAGCCTCCCAGGGAACAATTCCTTCCCCATATCCCATCCATCCCTGCCCTCTGGCAGTTCCAATCCACTGCCCTTGTCCTGTCCCTCCACTGGGACCCTCCACTGCTGGGCCCCTGCTCTGTCCCCCTTCCAGCAGAGCCCCTCAGCAGCGATGTGAGGCTGCAGCAGCCAGGCCCAGGCTGGACGCAGCACCTGCAGCTCCCCCATCAGAGGTCCCTGCTCTGGGTCCTCGAGGAGATGTCACAGCCCTGTTTCTATTCCAGCCAGTGCCTGACACCCCGAAACTGCCCCTTTCAAGGTGGGACTTCCAACGCTCACGGTCCCTTTAGCTCCTAAAATCGGGTGATGACACGCGGGGCAGGCAGCAAAGCCCGGCACTGCTCACAGCTCCTTCGGCAGTGACGGGACGAGGGCCCTGCTCACTCTCGCTGCCCTCTCCACTCCGGGTGTCCAGGATTTTGCTGGAATTCCAGTGCAGCCGGTGGGAGAGTGACGCCGGGGGTGTGCAGCGCACGGATCACACGGACCCTCCGCCGCCCTCCCGAGCACACCCAGCAGCAGCACCAAGCTCCGTGGCCCGCTTTGCCCCGGGCCATTTGCTGCCGAGCCGAGCGCGATCCCGTCGTGCCGGGTTTTCCAGCCCCTCCCGGGGCTCCCATCACCCGCCGGAGCTGTTCCCACACCTTTCAGCTCCGGGCCGCCCGTGCTCCCCGCCGCTCGCTAATGAAGCTGTTAATGAGAGCGCGTCCCCCGCGCAGCCCCTGCCCACAGCCCCCGGGCAGTCTCTGCTCGTTGTGACAGCGCTGCCAAACCCCTCCCGAGACACAGATTCCCGGAGAATCCGCTCCACGTGCTTTGGCAATCTCGCCTTGCCCGGTCTCTTCATTTTGTGATTCCAGTCCCGAGGGTGGAGCCCGAGGAGGGGCTTTTGACAGGGCCTTTGGAAAGGGACACACCGAGCGGTCACATCTCCTTTGGCAGAGCCCCCCAACAAACACCTCAACACAGTTTGCTTCATGTGCCTGGTTTCCCGAACATCAATTCCAAAATGGATCCCATGGCTGCGTTTTTACTGGTGCAAAGCCTGCCTGGGAAGTGCAGAGAGAGAGACGCTCCCGTGTTTGCAAAGCAGCCGAGATCGCATTTCCGTGGGAAAACTTCAGAGTTATTTTTGTTCTTCCTTGGGAAATCTGGGGCAGGGAGAAGAGGGGCTAACACTGGAATCTCCCAAAGAATACAAATGCTGGGTTTTCAGCATCTCTCCTGAGCAGTAATCCCGTTTTGTTAGCAGGATTAATTCCCGATGATCCTAGAGTCGAGATTGCCCTGGGAGCAGCTCCATGCTCAGCCCTCGTTCCCGAGTTCGGCAGTGTCGGAGGAGCAGTGCCCCGCGGTGTCCCCGCAGCAGGACAGGGTCCCAGGGTGCCAAGAGCTCTCTTTCTCCACTTATCCCGCGTCTGCCGGAGCTGCTGTGCAGGGAAGGGGCCCATTCCTGCGGGGAGGAGCACACACCTGGGCGCCAGTCCCACTGAGCTGCAGGCACCGTGCTTCCCTCTCCCGCAAAACTCCTGTGGGAGGAGGCTCCAGGTGCGGAGCTGGACCAAAGGAGCAGTGCCCAACGGGCTCCGGGAATGACAGCCCTGTTTGAATCCCCAGGGCAGCTCCCTGTTTCAAGGACGCGGCTCTGTCCTCCCGCCCCAGGGAATCATTCAGGGAATTTGGGTCTCGGCTTCAGCAGCGGCTTCCCTGAAGGAGCTCAAAGCTCCACTGCAGGAAATGTCCTCTGGCACCTCGTGCCACCATCCCTGCCTGTCACGGAGCAGCTCCGTGCTCGGAACCAGCTGGGGCACAGCTGCCTTGGGCCCAGCGCATCCAGGTTCTCCCCCATTCCCTGGTTCACCAGGGCTGGAAGTTGGCACCGGGCTCTCACGGCTGCCCTGGGCCACCCCGGGTGCCCGGGCAGACCTGCACCGCCGTTCCCTGCCCCAGCCTCGGGGGGGATGTCTCCGTCAGGAAAAGTTCATCCCCTTCACCTGAGCACAGCGAGGTGCCAGGGCAGGTAAAAACACACCTGGGGCTGAGGAAACCGCCCCGGCTCCCTGCCAGCTGAGCAGGGAAAGGGGATCCTGCAGTTTTCTCCATGGCCAGGGCTCTGCAGGATTAGGGACACAAAGGGCCAGGACTGGCCATGGCCAGCTCCGATCATTCCCAGTGTGGGGCAGCTCCAGGACACAACCAGAGAGGATCTCTGTGCCTGGAGAGGGAAGGTGAATTCACAGCTCAGCAGAACACAACAGCATCCAACTGACTGGAGCACATCTTCTGTTTGTCAAAATAAAATGTAGATGCTTAATAATTAATCAGCTCATATGCAAAATAGGTATCATAGCAGAAGGGGGGAGGGGGGAACGCATTGTTCCTTTAGAATAAATATTTAACATGATACAGAACAGCATGAATTTTTAAAGACGAGTTTTTGTAACTGCTGAGGCTCCGTTAAAGAAGCAGAACATCTTCAAGCAGCAGTGCCAGCTTCTCGAGTGGGCACAGCCATTTCCACACAGGGACTGCAGAGGAGGAGGAGGAGGAAGGACAGGAGAGCCTGGGCCCCAGGAATAGCAGATTTCCAACCCCCTCCTCCTACAGCTCCAGTAACTCTGAAACTGCAGCTCCAGCCGGGAGGGGCAGCTGGATGGGAAAGGGCTCGGCCTGCCCTGGTGGGTCCATGAAGAAATCCAAGCAATTCCTATTGATTTCAGGCTTTTCAGGATTTCAGTGAGAGCGAAGGCTCAGGGAGCTGAGATGCTCCGGCCATTTCTGCTTTCTGGGATGTGAGGAAGGTTTGTGCTCTGCTGGGGCTGGTGGGTGCAGCACCCAGGGCCTGGGACCCTGCTTACACCCACCTTTCCCTCTCCCCACCCCTTGCAGTGCCTCCGCACCATCAGCCACTCCAGGCCCTGCCTGCAGCCTCGGGAATGAGTCAGAAAGGGATTTATCCTGCAGGGAATGCAGCCTGCTCCAGCCCAGCTCAGCCCTCACAGTTCTCCAGCCCCAGCGCTGCCAGCACCAAACCCAGCAGAGCCTTTGCCAGCCCTGGGCTGCTCCAGGCTCATCCAGCAGCTCCCACTGGGATTCTGCTGTGGGATCCAGCAGCTGCTGGGATCCCCAGCTCCAGTCCAGCAGCTCCCACTGGGATGTGATGCTGCATCCAGCAGCTGCTGGGATCCCCAGCTCCCAGAGGAATTCCCGCTATCCCTATCTGCTGAATGCTGGATGCCCCCGACCCTGTTCCCAGATGGTCCCTGCCCAGCTCAGCTCCTGCCTGGCACCTCCCCAGCCAGAGCAGCCCCCGGGGCATCCCTCTGGGGGTGGGTGATGGGCACAGCACCACGGGCAGGGAGAGGACAGAGATCACCTCCACAGCTCCGTCCCCACCCTCCAAAGGGCTCCAGGATGCTCAGGAGAGCTTTGGGACTGGGAAGTGAAGCAGGAGCCGAGCTGCCCCTTGCCTGTCCCACGAACCAGGGACACTGGGCCGTTTCCACAGGCAGGAGCACCGGGAGGTGGCACTGCCTGAAGGGACACCGCGGGGCAGGTCCCCAGGGCTGGGCCAGGAGGCAGAGAGAGCCCAGCAGCAGCACCAGCTCTGGGTACCGGCAGGGAGGGCCAGGAAGGACAAACTGCCCGTGGTGGGGTCAGGAGCATGGAGAGAGGGTGGGCACGGACAGGGCACTGCAGGAGGGTCCTGCAGGAAGGGCAGGGAGTTGGCTGGGTTGAGCTTTGGGAAATCTCCCCTTTTTCAGTTTCCCACTCACTGCCAGAAGCCAAAGGGCTTTGGATCCCACTCCCTGCTTCCTCCCAGCACAGGGTCAGCACTTCGGGCACTCCGGGGTAGTGGCAGGATTGTCCCTTCCCTGCCGCTGAGGTGAAGGACTTACAGCAGTGACAGCGGGGAGTGTTCCCACAGCTGTCCCTGCTCCCAGAGACTCCAGGATGCCCCCCCGGAGATGGGCCACAGGAAAGCTATTACACTGTGCCTTGATATATACCTCCCATAAATCCGGGGCCCATAAATTAGGGTAACCTTCTGCTTTAAGGCCTGTCTGAGTCTGCAAAGACATCCCAAAGTCAGGCACATCCTCGCTGGAGACACGGGAACTCTGTCCTCACTTCCCTTGGGAGCACGGCCCTGGGACAAGGGACAAGCGTGCCCCAGCCCAGGGGTGCAGAGGAGCTGTGCCAACAGCTCAGGGCCTGGGGAAACCCCCAATTTCTGTCCTCAGAGGGGACGAGTGCTGGTGTCTGAGCTACTGCTGCTGTCCCCAGGGCCTGTCACCCCTCGGGATGCAGCTCCTCTGTCCCCGTGCCCCTGGTTTGGTCTCACTGAGTACACAGAATGAGCTCTGAGTCCCCGCCGACCTCTCAGAGGTCAAGGAAAGCACCATCAAAAGGATGCAGCACTTCCCTGCTCCTCCGGAAGCACCTCACCC
Source organism: Struthidea cinerea (assembly GCA_013397865.1). Taxonomy (NCBI): domain Eukaryota; kingdom Metazoa; phylum Chordata; class Aves; order Passeriformes; family Corcoracidae; genus Struthidea; species Struthidea cinerea. The sequence goes on along the minus strand of VZTI01000138.1, from coordinate 62,560 downwards.
TCCCCTGACACTCGGGTGTGCCCTGGCAGGAGCAGAGGCAGCACTGGGCCAGCACAGAGCCTCTCCTCGTCCTCCACCAGAGCTAAGTGGTCGCTGTGGCCTCGTGCCATGTCCGTGCTCAGCATCCAGCCCCAGGCTGAGCCTCACTGCACCAAGGCTGCCTGGGCTCCCTCTGCCCTGTCCCATCCTCCCCTCCACCCCACATCCCAAACACCATCCCAGGCTCTGCTGGGAGCCCCAGGGATGAGAGCAACGCAAATGGAAACAGACCCAAACTGGGATTTACCCTCCTGGATCCTGCCCCGGGCTGATGGCAGGAGCAACACCACTGACCACAGCCCCAGGGGAATGGGATCCACCAGCCCCCACTGCCCTGGGGCAGCTGAAACCCCTCATGGAGTTACAGCCCTTTGACTTTCACCTCGTTCCTTCCCACTCTTCTCTTGCCTCTCCTTGGGAATTTCTCCTGCCCACGCAATTCGTCCTAGAATCATGGATTTTGGGTTGGAAGGGACCTTAAAGGTTCCAAGCCCCCTGCCAGGCACAGGGACACCTTCCACTATCCCCGGCTGCAGGAGCTGGGAGGTGACAGCCAGGAGCATGAGGGCATTGCCATGGGGCAGCGCTTGCCAGCCATGATCCAGCTTTCATCCCGGAGGAAATCTTGTTTTCCCAGCACTGGGATCATGCAGGAGCTCCAAACACAGGAGAGCACATCCAGGGCACGAGGGAGCAGATCCCCATCACCATGGGCTGCCAGAAACTCAGAGGGTCCAGGCAATCCTGCCCAGATCCCTGTGGGATTGAGCCCTTCACGTTCCCAGGCTGTGGGGCAGCAGCCCCAGGGGCTCTGAAGGGGCTGGGCCCCAGACTGGAGCACCCCACTGTGCAGCACTGCGTGCCCCAGCCTGGCCCTGGCACTGGCACCCAGCCTGGCAGCATTTACCACACACCAACAGCCACAGCTGAAACCAAGTGGGATCAGCTTCCCAGCAGAAAACAGCCCCAAACCCAGCCTGCTCATCTGCTCTGGGATGAGAAATCCAATAAAGTCATCAAGGTGAGTTCGGGCTGGGCACCATTATTCTGCCCCAATTTGAGCTGTCAGCCCCTTGTAAAACATGACATATGGCCCTGAAAATTCATCTTGGGCACCAAACTGGATTTATTCTGCTGTAAAAAAGAAAGAGACAGTGAACAGTGGCCCAGGGACCTCCACACCACTGCAAACACACCCGCACTGATCTCAGCAAACAATTTATTTGATTCCCCACCGCCGCCATCCGTCTCCGCTCCATCCATTGCCTGACCAGGCTGGCAGGAGAAGATGAGTTTTAAAGGTCACCACTTAATGATGTTAAGGAGCCATCCTCCCTCCCAGATAAAATACGGATCAATCTGTAATATTTCTGACGGGGCTCTGCTCGTGGAGAAGATGCAGGGGGGATTCTCTTCTCCTTTATGTTTCCTATAAACTCAAAGCTTTGCTGACACCAGGCTGGGCCCAGACCCAGCTGCGAGTGGCACATCCCAGGAGCGGGGAGCGGGCAGGAGGGGGATGAAGCTGGGATTGCTCTGCAGCATAAAGTGCTGTTAAATCCTTCCATCAGTCAATGTAGAAACCTTTGGCTCTTGCCTCTCCTGTCACCTGTGGGGAATGAGAACGGCTGGAGCAGCTCTGGCCCCACTTTCCCCCTCGATTTCTGCGCTTCGGGTGCCCAGAAGGAGCTCACACCCAGCCCAGAGGTGCTGCTGCTGCTGCTCGGTGCTCAGCAGACCTGGAGCAGCATCTCCCACGTGGATTTGGGGTGTCTGGGATGCTGAACAGGCGCAGGGACAGCAGCACGAGTGTGGCATCCCAGGGACTTCCTGTCGCTGACACGGGGCCGGGCTGGGCTGCAAAGCGTCCCCCAGCGAGGCTCCTTGGGGACCGCTCTGGCGAGACCTTCCCGAATCTTTGCTGAGCCACTTCTGGCTGCCCCCAAAGCACAGCAGCCACCAAGGGTCTGTGTGACACCTCCGGCTCCCTACAGCCAATCCCTGCTCCCAGGAGACCCAGCAGCACCCTGGACCCCATCCCGAGGGGTGCCCGGGGAGCCCTCCCACAGCCCAGCACCGGCACCCGGGCTCTCCTGGCTTTGGAAAGGCTCCTGAGCCCTCTCTCTGGAGAGCATCACACGCCCTGTCCCACCCACCCCTCCCCAGCCGGGCTCCCAGGCAGAGATTCCCCTCCTGAGCGGCCTGAGAAAAAGGTAAATACTCTGAATCCACAATCGTCAAACTGAAGCAGACGTCTCCATTCGGTATTGCACTGAAGAGGATTTAATTTGCTTTTGGCTGTGCAGCCTCTGCCCGAGGATGGGGTTTATAATTTATTCAGCAGCCAGAGCATTTCCGAGTCTGTCAGAAGTGCCTCACAAAGAAAGCCGAGGGGAGGGGGGGGTGTGCAGCAGAATTTTTTTTATATTTTATTTTTTTTTTAAACAAAGCAAGCAGGGTCAGCTCTGAATTTCTAAAGCATCTGCGAGGTGTGCAGACTTTTAAAGCTCTCCTGAGAGAGCACTCACATCTTTTCTTCCATCCTGGCTCGTTTTGCTCTGCAAAGTCGATCCCTGAAACTTTGTTTTGCAAACAAACCAACACAAACCTGCCTGCCTTGCTCAGGGAGCAGCCAGGCTCCAACCCCCCGTGGTTCCTTTAGCAAAAACAAAGAGCAAATTAACACCCCAGACCTCTCTTTACTCTCAAACAATTCCACAGGAAAACAATTTAGCTTTTGCTAATCGAGGCCAGGAGTTTAAAGCAGCCAAGGAGCCCGGGCTGTGCACAGCAAACAAAACCGGGTCAGGTCTTTGCCTCTTTTCCCTCGGGCTGGGTTTCGGAGCAGCTCCCAGAGGCGGATGCAGCTCCGGCTGAGGCTGCGCGAGGCTGCATCAGTGAGGGCTGGAAGGATCCTGAGCCCCAGAGGCCTCTGGGGCTGCCCCACGGAGGGTGGGATGTGTGGCACAGCCTCCTGAACCCACTGCCCCCCGTGTCCTTGTTCCCCAGACCTTCCAGAGCCGCCCTGGGGGTGCAGCCAAACCTGCAATCCCCACCTTTCTCCTGCCCCAGCAGAGGCAAAAACGAGAGAGAGCATTTCGAGGATGCCTTAATTCAGGGATAGGCCAAAAGGCTTTTCCCAGGAATGCCTGGCAGGGACATGGAATTATCAGTGCAGCCTGGGACCTGTCTGGGATGCAGCTGAGCTCGGTTCCGACTCCCTCAGCCACTGTCAGGGCCTTGTTTAACTCCAGCAGCAGTGACTGGGGGCACTGGGGGCACAGGGGGGATTCTGCCCCTCTGCCCCACCTGCAGAGCTGCCCCAGCCCTGGGGCCCAGCACAGGAAGGACCTGGAGCTGTTGGAGCCAGTCCAGAGGAGGCCACGGAGCTGCTCCAGGGCTGGAGCCCCTCTGCTCTGGAGCCAGGCTGGGAGAGCTGGGGGTGCTCACCTGGAGAGGAGAAGGCTCCAGGGAGAGCTCAGAGCCCCTTCCAGGGCCTAAAGGGACTCCAGGAGAGCTGGAGAGGGACTTGGGACAAGGGATGGAGGGACAGGACACAGGGAATGGCTTCCCACTGCCAGAGGGCAGGGATGGATGGGATATTGGGAAGGAATTGTTCCCTGGGAGAGTGGAGAGGCCCTGGCACAGGGTGCCCAGAGCAGCTGTGGCTGCCCCTGGATCCCTGGCAGTGTCCAAGGCCAGGCTGGACATTGGGGCTTGGAGCAGCCTGGGACAGTGGGAGGTGTCCCTGCCCCTGGCAGGGGTGGGGTGGGGTGGGATTTAATGTCCATCCCAATCCAAGCCAGTCCATGATTTTATGATTTTACAAGCGGACGGAACCCCAGGCCAAAGTCAGATTCCATCCTGTCCAGTGCTCCTACAGACACGATGCCTATGGAGAAGAGCAGGACTGATGCAGGGCTGGGGTGTGGGGGCTGCCCCATGGCTGGTGGCGGCTGTACCACAACAACCCCTCCCAGGGCAGCTCAGCGACAGCGGGGTGAGGCTGCCCCAGCGGTCACAGGCTCGGGAGAAACAAGGCCTGTGGTTTGGGAATAAACAGGAGCTGGAATTCCTGTCTGTTTTACCCCTGAAAGCTCTCAGGGTGACAGTCCTGGCTTCAGCCCTTCCCCCTGCTGGAACAAAGCCTGCAGAGAGCCCGGGGCTGGCTGCAGGTGTGCACAGAACCGCTGCAGGGACTGCCTCAGCACCCCCAGGGGAATCCCAGGGCTCTGGGGGACAGCTGGGGGTGGTCTTGGGATTGGTAAAGAGGTAACTCTGTGACCCAAAAGCTGCAAACCCACAAATCCATGGGGTACCCACCTGCCAGCCATGGAGCCTGCTGGGCCTTTGGCGGCAGTGTGATTCCTGGAGTTGGGACACTTGGAATGTTTCACACTGGGAATTTGTAACTCAGGCAGGAAAGGGCCCCCGTGGAGGTGAGACAGGCACAGACACTGCTGCCACACCAGGGGGGCAGAAAACAAACCCTCATGGAATCAGAAAGACTGGAAAAGCCCCCTGAGATCCCCAATTCCAGCTCCTCAGGCCGTCATTACCCCATGTCCCCAAGTGCCACACGCACCCTGCCCTGGGCAGCTGTGCCAGGGCTTGACTTCCTCTTCTTCAGATGTTCCCCCGGATCCTCCCCAAACTCAGGGCCCGGATCCCACTGGCTGCATCTCAGACCTCAGGAATAAGGAATAAGCAGCAGTTGTGGTTGCTGATATCCCTGGATCCCAGCGCAGGCACGGAGCATCCTCCCTCTCCGGAGGGATCCCGCTGCTGCCCACCTGACCCTGAAAGCAGCTTAGGGGTGAGCACGGAGCTGAGTGGCCGGGCAGGGCCGGATTAGCTGCCCGAAGGAAGGGGGATTCCACACTGCAGCCTGTCCTGGCAGCACGCAGCACTCGGGGCTGGCTCGGAGGAGCTGCCGGGGGATGGGAAGAAGGGAAAAGTCCGGGTTGGGCTGGCTGGGAATGGGGACAGTGACGGGAGGCTGCAGGCCCTGTCCCCAGGAAGGGCTGTCCCTGCTGATGGTGCTCCCCTTCCCAAGCACTGTCCCAGCCCTGCTCCGCTCTCCTCACAGCACCAGGATGCTGAGCACGGGATGTGAGGAGGGAAAGGCGCTCATGCCATGGCCCCGGGAGCAGAACAGGAGATCCAGGCGGACATGGAAGAGCTGCATTTCCCAGCAATATCCCAACTCCAGAGCAGTGTGAACAGAAAAGAAATAAAGGCCTTAAATATGACAGATTAATGGGCTAGAGCTGAAATATGAGATTAGAAATTTCAGAATATGCCTGCATATTCCAGGTGCTCTTTAAATTTGTACAATCCAGTTACTCTATTATGTGCAATTTAATTGCCTAAGAAATCCATATCACTCCATGCTCTCAGCAGCCGGAGCGGGGGCTCCTTATTTCTGCAATCTTTATTCAGGTTGGTTTTAAAGATTGAAATGTGAGCTCTCCTGGGTGCAGGGAGTTTACTAAATCAAGTGCCAGCCTTAGGCTGCAGCACAAAAGGACATGTCCAACAGCAGAGAGAGGCGGGGTCTGCCTGGCCAGGCTGCCCATCAGCCCCTGGGGTTAACGAAATCCATGGAATCACAGAATGATGGGATAGCTTGAGTTGGAAGGGACCTTGCAGCTCATGCAGTCCCACCCCTGCCCTGGGCAGGGACACCTTCCACTGTCCCAGGCTGCTCCAAGCCCCAATGTCCAGCCTGGCCTTGGGCACTGCCAGGGATCCAGGGGCAGCCACAGCTGCTCTGGGCACCCTGTGCCAGGGCCTCCCCACCCTCCCAGGGAACAATTCCTGCCCAATATCCCATCCATCCCTGCCCTCTGGCAGTGGGAAGCCATTCCCTGTGTCCTGTCCCTCCAGCCATTGTCACCAGTCCCTCTCTAGCTCTCCTGGAGCCCCTTTAGGCCCTGGAAGGGGCTCTAAGCTCTCCCCGGAGCCTTCTCTTCTGCAGGCTCTCCCAGCCTAGCTGCAGCCCTCAGAGCATCCCATGGCCTACCCTGGACCCAAAATGAGAGGGTTTGGCACAGCCTGGGCAGCAGAGCGGGGCTGGCACAGCAGCAGGACCCCGGACACAGGAGGATTTGAGGGATGCTGAGCAGTCACTGGGGGGGCACAGCCAGACCCCCCAGACCCCAGGGCAGGGCCAGCACCCCCCTGCTCCCCCCTGAGCTCTGCCCCACGAGCAGAGGGATGGAGAGAGGGCTCAGAGCCACTGCGATCACGGGACGCCCTGACACTGGCTCTGAACTCTGCAGCCCTTTCTGAGAAAATCCCAGCTCCTGTGCCTGAGCCGCAGGGATGGGAGGGTCAGGGCTGATCCCGGCCTGGGCAAGGAGCCCACGTGGATGGGAAGGAGCCTCTCAGCAGGAGCTGAATGCATCAGGCTGTGTCCATGGACAGCAATCATCCTGGAATCTCACCCACAGCCTCCCTTCTCCGGGAGCCTCCCTTCACCCTTCTCAGCCTCCAACCCTGTCTGGCTGGGCTTGGGACGAGGCCTGGAGGGACAGGACACAGGGAATGGCTTCCCACTGCCAAAGGGCAGGGATGGATGGGATATTGGGAAGGAATTGTTCCCTGGGAGGGTGGGCAGGCCCTGGCACAGGGTGCCCAGAGCAGCTGTGGCTGCCCCTGGATCCCTGGCAGTGCCCAAGGCCAGGCTGGACGGGGTTGAACACTCTCCCTTCTTGTCCCTGCGAGCATCCTGTGGTTCTGGGGGATATCAGGCACTGAACAGCAATCCCTGAGCTGAAGTCTCACCTGCACATCCACTCAGGCCCCTGTCGGAGCCGCTGGGCAGAGGCAGGCCCTGTGCAGAGAGCTCTCTGGCAATAATCCGCCCCACAGACACTCAGCCTTGCAGAGGCAGAGCCACCAGCGGAGGGATATTTAAGGTTGCTCCTGAGCACTTAATATAGTTTATATTTACAGCTTAATGGCTTTTCAGCATCACTAACTTCCACTTCAGCAAAAAGACTTCTACTGTATTGCCTGGGCTTAAGTGCTAACGACATCTTCGCATTAATAAATATTTTAAAACAGTGGAACTCTAAACTCCTCTGGCACCGAGCCGGCATCCGCTCAGCTGGAGCCAGCACCTGCACATGAGGGAGAGCAGACGGAAAACCCCTTCCGGACCCTCGGGACGCGGCAGCCAGGGGCCTCTCCAGCTGCAGCACAGCACCCCTGCCTGGGGGAGCCGCCTGCTTCCCTCTCCACATCCCAGGGCACGGCCACACGGCTCCCCGGCTCCTGCCGGCCCTGCTCCCAGCTCTGCATCCCGACGCCGCGCTGCCGTGGGTGCTGCCAGGCTCTGCTGACACGTCCCTTCCCAGGGGTTTCCTGGCGTTCGCTCCTGGACGGAGGGGCCGAGCCCTCAGCTCAGCCCCCCACTGCTCCTCAAAATTCCCCTTCCCCTCCCCTGCACCCACTCATCCCTTTCATGTCTGAGCTCTGGTGCTGGGAATGGCAGGAGGGGCCTTCTGTGTGTGCTCCCACACCTCACAGACACCCCGCAGCCTCCACACACACCCCAAAGCTTCACACACACCCCAAAAGCCCCACATACCCCCTCAACCTCCACACACACCCCAAAGCTTCACACACACCCCAAAAGCCCCACATACCCCCTCAACCTCCACACACACCCCAGATCTTCCATGTATACCCAAAACCTTGACATACACCCCAAAGCTTCCATGTACACCTCAAACCTCCACAAACACCCCAAAGCCCCCATACATGCCCCAAATGTCCACGTACACCCCAATTTCCCCCCAAGGCCCCAGAAGGCAGAGCCACAGAGCCTTCTCCTGGCAGCCCCAGCAGCCTGCAGTGCCAGGGCCTGTGGTGGGGTGTCCTCAGGCTGTCCCCAAGGTCTGAGATATCCCCAAGATGCAAGCAGAGCTGTGCAGAAGGGCAAACGTCCAGCCTGGCTGAGCTGAGCCCCCAGCCAGGAGCTCAGCAATTCCCAGATCCCTTGACCTGTGGTTCTCCCACAGGGATGGAGCTGCCATGGAGTGGGACAAGGACTAGGAGGGCTCCTGGCACACAGAGGGCTCTGCTGCTCCACAGAATCCTCCCTGCCCCTGCAGAAATCGGGATGCTCTGCTCCTCCAGAGGTCCTGGATCATCCACCCTCTCCCAGACCCGGGTCCTGAGGCCCACGGAGCCGGGCAGTGCTGGGGAGTTGCCCCTCTCCTTGCTGGAAACCCCGGATTCCTGCCCAGCTCCTCAGGCTGGATGAGGCTGCCCCGAGCTAATCACACCAGCCTTTCCAAATCCAGAGCTCCTGCTGGAAACTCCTCCTTGGGACCAGCCCTGGGGGATCCCTCTGGCAAGGGAAGGGCTCGGGAAGCAATGGGATGGGACTTTGTGTCCCTTCAAGGGGGACAGTGGAACCAGAGCCTCACCCACACCCTCCTCTGCTGCTGAGAGCAGCAAACACACCGAGCACACGCTGGGGCAGCTCCGCTTTGAATTCTCGGGATGGTTTCCTCCAGGAGGGACAGAAAAACCCCACCCCACCTGGCTGTGAAGGATCCAGCTCTGTAGCAGTGTTTGGATTGCACAGGAAATTTTACAAAGCTCAGCCGAAGGAAAGCCTTGCCTTGCACAGGGAGAGATAAAAATCCTCCGCGCTCACAAATGAGCGTTCACATCTGCTGTGCACAGCATTATCTCGCTCAAAGAGGGCAGAAAAGAAAGAAAGGGAAAGGAAAAAAAGAAGAAAGTGAATGGAACGCTGGATGCTTTTCATTTCCCAACAACGTGCAGCAAACTGTGATTCCTATTCATTAAGAGGGAAGATTGACATTCATTAGAGGGAGCATTAAATTCCTCATTCTTCTTCCCCCCTCAAAATTAATCCGCAGAGGGTCGTACCCAGTCGTTTCGATATTGAATTTCTAGGAACTACAGTGGGTTTTTTTCCAAATAAGCCAGGCAATTACAGCAGGACACGCTTCTCCCTGGAATGGGAATACAGGCAGTGCCATCTGAAGCCTCTGCTGTTCCCATTCCAGCTGCAGCTCCAGTGTTTGCTCCTGAAGGAATTTGGGAAGCAACAGCTCTGCCCCAGAGCTCAGGAGCTCAAAATCCCAGAATCCCAGACTGGTTTGGGTTGGGAAGGACCTTAAATCCCATCCAGTGCCACCCCTGCCATGACAGGGACACCTCCCACTGTCCCAGGCTGCTCCAAGCCCCAATGTCCAGCCTGGCCTTGGACACTGCCAGGGATCCAGGGGCAGCCACAGCTTCTCTGGGCACCCTGTGCCAGGGCCTCCCCACCCTCCCAGGGAAGAATTCCTTCCCAATATCCCATCCATCCCTTCCCTCTGGCAGTGGGAAGCCATTTCCCCTTGTCCTGTCTGTACATTCCCTTGTAAATTGTCCCTCTCTGATGTCTGCCAGGTGTGGATTTGTGTAACCACAACGTATGATCAGACATGGGAACCCCACCGTCCTCCGTGCACACGTGGCTGGCTGGGAAGGCACAGAAATTCCCATTCCCACACCACGGGATGCTGCACGGGGAGATCTGATCCCTGTGGAGGTTGGTTCCCCCATCATTTGTCCTTCCTCAGCTCAGTGCCAGAGAATTGGTCCATCCACTATGGAACCTCAGGGTGCCCAGAGCAGCTGTGGCTGCCCCTGGATCCCTGGCAGTGCCCAAGGCCAGGCTGGATGGGGCTGGGAGCAGCCTGGGACAGTGGGAGGTGTCCCTGCCCATGGCAGGGGTGGCACTGGATGGGCTTTAAGGTCCCTTCCCACCCAACCCATTCCATGGTTCTGTGACAGGGGTGGCTGGAAAGCTTTAGCACAGCTGCCCACGGAGGTGGGCTGGGGGAACCCCTGGGACCCCCTTGCTGGGATCAGGACATGGCACTTGGTGCCACACAGCTGTGGGGGGCAGCTGGGGACAGCCAGGGCAGCACGGCTGGAGAGGAACCTGCGAGTGCCTTCAGCACCCAGCCCCAGCTCCTTCAGACAGCCCTGGAGACAGGGAAGCCTCAGAGCAGACGGAGCCTTTTCACAGAAGCACAGCAATTCAGGTATTCCGCTATTTCCAGGCCACATTCCAAGGTGCAGCCTCTGTCCCTAAGGAACAAACTCACAGCCACTGAACCGCCTTGCTCGGGACCTGGCAGCACCACGAGCTCCCCCAGGACAGGCTCAGGAGAGGGTGCAAGGACAGGGATGGGCATTGATGGACGCGGGGGTTGCTGAGGGGCACAGCCAGCAGGGGACAGAGCAGTTTCCTGCCCCAGGGCAGGTGGAGAAGAGGGTCTGTTCTAGAAACCGCCGGCCTGGAGCTGCCCGGGCTCTCAGATGTTACCTGGGGATAGTTTCGATTTTGTCTCTGTGCCTGGCAAGGTCTCCCTCAGCCCTGCTGGTCCCTGAGCTCAGCGCCGGACCCTGGTCACACAGCAGGGACACAGCCTGGGGGCACACAGGGAGCCTGGGCAAGGAGCGCTGCACAAGGAGCTCCAAAATCACCTTCTCAGGGTCAGCCACCTCGTCAGGGACACCCAGGCCTCTGAGCCCACCAAGTGAGGGAACAACTCCCTTCTTGCTCTGAAGGAGCTGCACCACCAGTGCCAACTGGAACTGGGAGAGCTTGAGTAAAATCAGGATACTGCCTTGGCACAGCATTGCAGGGACATGACCCCACCACAGTGGGGGACCTGAGCGTCCCACCCAGGCACCCACCTCCTTCTGGCAACCGTGGGTTGGCCACACCTGCAGCTCAAACCCCTTGAGGGCCCTCTCTTTTTAGGGAATGAGGAGTCCCCTTCACAGAGGTGAGCTTCAATCAGGAGATGTGGATAGGGTGGCAGCTCTGTGTGCCAGTGCTGGTTTCAGGAAAACTTGACCAGGAAGGGGTGTCCCACATCAGGGAGACACTTCTGGTCAAGGCCCATACAAAGTCCAAAGCTGCTCCAGGGGTCAAGGCACTGATCCAATCCTTCGGCCGGTTCAGATCCCAGTTAGCCAGTGAGGAGAGAAATCATGGAATGGTTTGGGTGGGAAGGGACCTTAAAGCCCATCCAGTGCCACCCCTGCCATGGGCAGGGACACCTCCCACTGTCCCAGGCTGCTCCAAGCCCCAATGTCCAGCCTGGCCTTGGGCACTGCCAGGGATCCAGGGGCAGCCACAGCTGCTCTGGGCACCCTGTGCCAGGGCCTCCCCAGCCTCTGAGTAAAGAGTAAGTCACACCTTGGCCATCCCCAGCCACAATCACAGCTTAAAGGTGCTCCTTAAAATGGTTTACATGAAGAGAGGGATAAACTTTGCTCATGTCTTTGGGATGAGGTTCTCCCAGGCATTGAAAAGCTCACCTGGTTCTCACTGTTTCCTATGGACAGGCCCAGGAAAATCCTATGGATATCGCAGGCCATGCTGCAGTGAGTGCTGGGCAGGGGATGTTCCACACCAGCCGCTGCTGTGAGCTGCAAATGCTCCAATCCCCAGCTGAATTTGGGGCCATTCCCCTTTGAGTAAACAATCCAACACCTTGCAGAGCCTGCCTGGCCTGGGCCGGGCTTGTCCCTGCTCTGGGCAGGGCCCCTTGTCCCCTCGGAGCCCGACCCAGCGTCCCCTGAGCGGCACCAGCGCCAGCCAGGGGCTCTCAGGTTGCACAGGAACAGAAACCCATCCCTGCCCTGCTGCCGTCTTCCCCTCCCCACTGCCGGGGGGACAAGGCCTGGGATGCTTTCCCAGCCCCCAGCAGCCCCAGGGTGGGCTCAGCTGGTGCTGATAACACCAAGGTTCAATGCCAGCACGGGCCCTTCACTTCAGAGCTGGACTCCATGGTCCTTGTGGGTCCCTTCCAGCTCAGAATATTCCATCATCTGGCAGATCCAAGGGCTCTGGAAGTTGCTGATGAACTGTGAGGGCAGCAGCTCTGCCATGTGGATCCTGCCTTTGTTTCACTGCCTTGCTCGGGGGGGTGAGGCCAGCAGCACCCCCCACCTCTCGCTGCTCCATGACTCCATCCCCATCCCTGTCCTGCATCCCTCTCCAGCACTCCCTGTCCTGCATCCCTCTCCAGCACTCCCAGCCCTCCTGCCGGGGACTGCTGAGTTTATTGGTTATTAATTAAGGAGATTTGAATACCCCTTGTGATGGATTTGTGATTGCTCTTATCCGACTGTACAGAACTGCAGCACACACAGCACAGCTCCGACCTGCTCCCAGTCAGCAGCCAAAAACCAGGAGCACAGCAGATCCAGGGATCCACAGGGCTCCACAGTCCTCCCAGAGCCTGTGGAGGTGCGAGCGCAATCCCAAACAGCTCAGGCTGCTCGGAAGGGCACCTCCAAGGCATCTGTCACTGCTTCCAAACCCTTATTTCCTCTCTACCGCTTCCCAAAACCCCTCTGGGAGCCGGGAAATGAATCTGTTCTCCTGTTGGAACCCACCACGTGGACCTCCTGCCTTGCTCATGTTGGCACCTGCTCAGGTTTTTCAGGATCCTGCTCTGCTTTTCCAGGGTGCTGCTGGCCCAGAGCTGCCCCTGCTGCTCCTGGAGGAGAGCCTTGGCCTGTCCATGGAGAGCTCTGGCCCTGCTGACCCCAAGCATTTGTCCCACACAGAGACAGACCTGAAGTGGCAGCTGAAGTCGCTCTGCAGAGGACACGGCACCAGGGCCACCCACCCTGAGCTCTCCAGGTGTGCTCTGCCTGCCCGAAACCACAGCTGGAGCTGGCAGAGCCCACAGGGAATCACAGAACCCACAGCTGGAGCTGGCACAGCCCACAGGGAGTCACAGAACCCACAGCTGGAGCTGGCAGAGCCCACAGGGAATCACAGAACCCACAGCTGGAGCTGGCAGAGCCCACAGGGAGTCACAGAATCGTCTGGGTTGGAAAAAACCTCTGAGATTGTTGAGTCCAACCCCCAACCCAGCAGCCCCACACTCATCACTAAGCCGTGCCCCCAGGTGCCACATCCACACAGCTTTCTGAGCTTTTCCAGGCATGGGGATTCCACCCCTGCCCTGGGCAGCTGTGCCAGTGCCTGACCACCCTTTCCATGAAGAAATTTTCCCAAATATCCAACCTGCCCCTCCCCTGGCCCAGCCTGAGGCCGTTCCCTCTCCTCCTGTCCCTGTTCCCTGGGAGCAGAGCCCGACCCCCCCCGGCTGCCCCCTCCTGTCCGGGAGTTGTGCAGAGCCACAAGGTCCCCCCTGAGCCTCCTTTTCTCCAGGCTGAGCCCCTTTCCCAGCTCCCTCAGCCACTCCTCAGTGGAATCATGGAATCATTCCATGAGCATGGTGGGAATGCTGTGGACATCAGCACATCCACCCTGGCAGGGGCTGCCAGAAGCTGCGGAGCTGATGTGGCAGGAAAGGCTTTGCCCTGGGATGGTGCTGCAGCCAGGGCAAAGCCCTCCAATAATGTTGGTAAAGGCTTTGGTTATTCCGGTGCTGAAATTCCTCTCCTTCCCACAGTCACTCCTGCCCCCACTGTAATCACACCTTCGTTTGTCCCACGGGTGCCTCCCAGGGAACCCAACCCTTCATCTCAGTCTGGGCTGGGCTGGGCCGGTCCCACCAGCCCCTGCCAGCTCTGCCAGCTGCGATTCCCCT
>VZTI01000138.1:32048-46537 GCA_013397865.1 Struthidea cinerea | reverse complement strand
AGAAGGGAGGACCAGGAGAGGCCTTTCACCAGCTCCAAACCCATGAGCTCACACGCTGCCCGTGCAGTGCTGACCCCAGCCCAGATGCCTGGCAGAGCCTGTCCTTGCCCTGTGCTCAGCACAACCATTTTTTTCATTGTTTTTGATCCCTGTCCCCGATTTTCTTGTCCCTCCTGGGTGACAAACAAGCCGTGGCCCGTTCCCCTTCACGAGCTGTGTGCCCATCCCATGCTGATTTTCACCCCTGTCCCTCGGCAGATCAAGGACAGCCCCTGGTGCAGCTGTCCCCGTGCCCTGCCTGCTCACCCAGCCCCATGTGTGACACAGTGCCACACACCCAGGCACGTCCCCACGCTCTGATTTTGGCCTCACAGCCACGCCCAGCACCACGATCCATCCAGGGTCCCCACAAGGCCGTGCTTGGCCTGGACAGGAGGTTGTGCCCATCCCCTGCTCCTTCCCAAGCACCAGGGGTTTGGGGAGGCAGGAGGGGCTGCTGGGGGTCACAGGAGCTGCTCTGGCAGGGTGGCCCCAAAGCTGACTCAGGGCTCTTTCCCAGGAGTTGTGGGGTGCCCTTGCCCACCCTGGTCACTCCTCTTCCTCCCTGACACTCGGAGCAAGGTTCTGGCTCCCATCACGGTGAGAGATCCCAGTGCCATTAAAGCCCTGTGTCCATTATCACTTCCCACCTCTCCCGGTGCCGTGTTGGGCCCATTCCTTTGATTCACGGGATCTCTCTGCATTAGAGAGCGCAGCAAACACCAGCCCTGCCAGCAGGGAGGGCTCCCAGGGCATTTTTAGCTGCAGCCCCTGGTTTAGAGCAGCCAGCCCGGTCCCTGCAGTGCCACAGGGCACCAGGTCACCCCAGCTCCTCCTCCCCTGGGGACATTCAGCCTGAGCACGGGCGTGGGGACAGGCAGGGGCACTCAGACACTTGGATGTCACCTCCCCTCTGGGCAGAAGGGCTGGGATAAGCTGGCAGGGATTTATCAGGAGGGCCTCATTCTCTGTCACACGCAGAGGAGGTGGTGGGGGGTCTGCTGGCCCGTGGTCCCTGTGTGCCGCTCACTAAAGCATCGTCCGGACAGCAGGGCCGGAGCTCCCGCCCGTCCCGGTGACCCCACTGCCGGCACAGCCCCACTGCACACACCCCCGCCAGCACAGGGGGGACACTCCCAGACTCACCCCACAGAGCTTTTAGGAGCTCTCACATCGCTGTTCCCACACGGAGCCTTACGGGGTGGCTTTAGCAGCGGGAAAGGGCAAGGCAGTCGTGCTCAGATGGGCCACGGTGAAGGTTTCATTTTAGGAGGAGAGGAGCAAGTTAGAAACACTCAGAAACCCAGGTGAGACCACCAGAGCCCCAACACTGCCAGAGGGTCCATCCCAGCTGCAGCGAGAGGAGGGATCAGAGTGCACGGCACCCAGGAGCTGCCTCGGCCAGCACCCTCTGCGTGTTTGCCAGTGGAACAAGCTCAAAAGGCAGGCAGGGAACGTGCCAGAGGGCACGTCCAGCACCAGAGCAGAGCCCGCGCAGGGCAGGGAGTCCCAGGGATGCCAGCACAGCTCCTGCCAGTCCTGCAGCCGATCCATCAGGGCTCAGTCCCAAAGCACTTCACCTGAAGCTGTGCAGGGAGCAGGGCTGGGGCGGGCACAGGCTGAGCTGGGGGCTTCTCATGACAATAAAAACAGGAGCACAGAACCATGGAATGGGTTGGGTGGGAGGGACCTTAAATCCCATCCAGTGCCACTCCTGCCATGGCAGGGACCCCTTCCACTGTCCCAGGCTGCTCCAAGCCCCAATGTCCAACCTGGCCTTGGACACTGCCAGGGTTCCAGGGGCAGCCACAGCTGCTCTGGGCACCCTGTGCCAGGGCCTCCCCACCCTCTGCAGGAAGAACTTTGTACCATCCAATCTAAACCTCTTTCTTAGTTTAAAACCATCCCCCTTGTCCTGTCACCACCCACTGGTGCAGGAACCTGCCAGGTGTCCCTGGCGAGGGGCAGGCCCAGCTCTGACCCATGCACAGCCCCCTGCCAAGGTGCCACCAGCCCGTGCACCCAGGGACTCACATTCGGGTCCCTTCATCTCCCAGCAGCAACGCCCCAGCCGCTGCCTCTCCCAGGGGAGAGCACGTTCCCTGTCCAGCTGATGGGGGAGAGCCAAGGGGCTTCTCCACTGCCTTCCCCGTGCAGGCTGCAGCCACAGGGACCTCTTCTCATGGAATCACAGAGCCCCAGAAACATGGAATCATAGAACCACAGAGCCACAGAGCCCCAGAGCCCCAGAGCCCCAGAAACATGGAATCGTAGAACCACAGAGCCCCCAGAGCCCCAGAAACATGGAATCATAGAACCACAGAGCCACGGAATCACAGAGTCACAGAAACGTGGAATCATAACACCACAGAATCATGGAATCACAACACCACAGAATCATGGAATCACAGAATCACAGAACGGTTTAGGCTGGAAGGTACCCAAAGACCAGCCCATTCCAACCCTCCTGCCATGGGCAGGGACACCTTCCCCTGTCCCAGCTGTCTCTCCATCCAAACCGCCCTGCACATGCCCCAGCTGTCCCCAGGTTAAGCTATTCCAAGCTCCCAGTAAATCCAAGGTCCCCAGGAAATGACCAAACGCCGTGTTCTGAGGCAGACTTTGTTCCCGCAGCCCAGCTGGCCACCCCGAAGCTCAGGATTAATTGTAAGCCTTGAGAAACTCCAGGAAAGCCAGAAATAAACACAGCGAAAGCAAAGCATTTCCCACTGAAAGCCATGGCCAAGGAAAGGCTCTCCTGGGCTGGCTCCCCGGAGGCAGCTGGGGCTCATTTATTGTGCCACTGGTGCAAATGTCTCTCCTTGGCCGTGCTGCTCCCTTGGAGCTCCTTTCCAGCCTGGGAGAGAAGGGGACGGGGACTGGACAGGACCCCAGGCCAGCAGCACCCCCAGCCCTTCACAGAGCCCCTTCCCAGGGCTTGGGGCACCCAGCAGAGGGTGCAGCCTCAGGAAAACAGGAACAGTGCTGGAATAGTGGGGATGATGTTTAAACGACCACTGTCTGATGTCCAGACCCCACATTGCCCTCAGCGCCTCAGCAGCAAAATTTGTGTCATGGTAGAAACTGGGTCTTGGTAAAAGCCTGGGAGAAATGGCTCCTTGGGCTTGTGGGTGACATCAAACCCAAGGATGTCACCCTGGATGTCACCTGAAGATGAAGCCACAGCCCCTCAGCCAGGCTCTGCCTCCAAGCCCAGCTGAAGTCTCCTCTCACTTCACCCCCTGATGTCAGAACTCGAGGTTCAAACCTGACACACCAAGGCTTGCAGGAGCTGAGCCTGCTGCCCCAGCGAGGGCAGAATCCCTTTGCTTCCCACCCAGAGGGACTAAAATCCATTTTGTGTCCTGAACTGTCCGGGGAATTCAGCAGCTCTGCACAGAGTTGTGTAAATGCAGGGGAGCAGCGTGGGCTGAGTGATGCAGCCCATGATCCCCGCCCGGGCAGCTGCCCCAGCCCTGGCAGTGCCCAAGGCCAGGCTGGACATTGGGGCTTGGAGCAGCCTGGGACAGTGGGAGGTGTCCCTGCCCATGGCAGGGGTGGCACTGGATGGGCTTGAAGGTCCCTCCCAGCCCAACCCATTCCATGTTTCTGTGATTTCCTGCCTGGCACACGGGCAGGGCACAGCAGCTCTGTGCCAGGTGGGTTCAGGCGGTGCCCTCCTGCCTGCCCAGAGCTGCCAGCTGTGTCCTGGGTGACAGGGACAGGGACAGCCAGGTGATGCTGCCTGCAGCAGTGACCCCTGAGCAGCACAGGGGCCCGTCTCGGACCCTCGGCCCAGGGACATCGCTGTCCTGAGCCCAGGTCAGGTCCCAGCAGGTCCCAGCTGCTCCCACTGCTGCTGCTGCTCCTGCTCCTGTCCCAGCCGCGGGTGGGGTGGATGCAGAGCAGGTCCAACACCTCCCATCCCTCTCCCCATGGCCCAGCAGTGTCCCACCACCATCACTGGGGTCAGTGCCACCACTCAGAGCCACTGCCACCACCATCCTTAACCCCTCTCCTTCAGGACACATTAGGGGCAAATTGAGGGAGGGAGAGAAGTGCCTGGAGTTCATAAATCGACTTGTGCCGAAGAACCAACCTCTGCACTTCAGTGTGTGCTGGACACGGCCCCACAGCGCTCCCAGTACCCACTGGTGCCTCCCCTCCACTCGCTCCTGGCCATCCCAGCTCGTTCCCCCACTCTCCCCAGCCCTGCTCACTGGGGCAGACCCTTGGGAAGGGTTCAGGGACTTGGCTGCTCTCAATTATCACCACTTCTGCCCAAACTGAGCCAAACCGTGACTGCTCAGGCATCCAGGAACAGGAAAAAGCAGTGCCACAAATGCAGTTGGCAGGAGGCACATGGGAGTCACTGAGGGGTTGTGTTTGGAGCTGGAATTCTCCGGGAAGGCAGCCTGGTTTAAGGACAGGCCTGAATTCAAACCAGGTCTGTCAGGCAAAGGGCAAACCTCAGCTGGTTCCACCTTTACCTGAGTTAAAGGTGAGTGGGGACAGAATTAAACAAACCAATTAAATTAAACCAGCAGGAAGCTGGGCCAGGGCAGGCTCAGGCTGGAGATCAGGGAAAGGTTCTTCCCCCAGAGGGTGCTGGGCACTGCCCAGGCTCCCCAGGGAATGGGCACGGCCCCGAGGCTGCCAGAGCTCCAGGAGCGTTTGGGCAGCGCTGCCAGGGATGCCCAGGGTGGGATTGTTGGGGTGTCTGGGCAGGGCCGGGAGCTGGGCTGGGTGATCCCTGTGGGTCCCTTCCCACTCAGGATATTCTGTGACTCCATGAAAGCTGTGACAGCAGTGATCCAAAGCAAGTGTCCTCCATGGTGGCAATGTCCCCACAGAGCTCCCAGCCCTGCAGGTGACAGGAGAGCCAGAGGAGTCGTCCCAGCTGAACTTTCAGGCAGGAGCTCCCAAATCTTTTTCGGCCCTGGGACACTGAAGGCTCCTGCAGCCCCCGGGAGCCGTTTCCAAAGCAATTCCTGTCCGAGTCAGCCCACAGCTGGATGTGCAGATGCTCAGGGCTGCAGATCCTCAGCAGTGCAGGGCACCAGCAGGGAATGCCCCACTCCTGGAAACCCAGAGCATCCCTGTGCTAGCACTGAGTGCTCCACTCCTGACAGCAAAAGGGGCCTGGAAAAATAGCAGGGGAAGGAAACCTGTTTGGAAACAGCAGCTTCCTGCTGAGCTGGCCAGGGGGACAGAGCCAGAGAGCTCCACTTCACCCGCACAAACAGCTCCAAAGTGCCTCCAGCCCCGGGCAGGGATGTTCTGAGCAGCACAGAGGGCAGGGCTGAGCAGCAAACACCAGCCTGCAGCACATGCCCCACTGACAGGACGGGATGCTGCCCAATTGAGGGATCCTGCGGATAGGAACGTTCCCGGCACACGGACTGCGATCCGAAGGGAAAGGGACAGACAGCCCTCTAGTGTAAAGCCAATGCTAACCGTGTTTGCACGGCCATGGAGAGCATTGATCAGGGCCAGGTCCATGAGGATGTGTGCTTGGGAAGGAACCTGGGCACAGGGAGAGGGATTTGCTCCCACCACAGCTCCCACTGCTCCTGAAAACATGCCAGTGCCACAGGGACGTGCAATCCCAGAATCCCTGACTGGTTTGGGTTGGGAGGAACCTTAAAGCCCATCCAGTGCCCCCCTGCCATGGCAGGGACACCTCCCACTGTCCCAGGCTGCTCCAAGCCCCAATGTCCAGCCTGGCCTTGGACACTGCCAGGGATCCAGGGGCAGCCACAGCTGCTCTGGGCACCCTGTGCCAGGGCCTCCCCACCCTCCCAGGGAACAATTCCTGCCCAATATCCCATCCATCCCTGCCCTCTGGCAGTGGGAAGCCAGAATTCCCAGTGTCCTGTCCCTCCAGATCCTTGTAGTGCAAGTCCTACGGGTCCTGGTGGCTTCCAGGTGACCATTTCTCCCTGCAGAGACAAATCCCACGTTCCCAAAGTCTGGATGTGCTCTTAGGCTTTCCAAAGACCCCTCTGGTCAGGGCAGGGTGTGGAGCCCTCCCAGCCTTACCCCAGCACCCCCAAAGGGCTTCTGAGAGCCCAGCTTGCCCAGCAGCTCATGGCACATCCCTGACACAGCCCCCAGGGGAGCAGGGAAAGCTGAACTGAGGCCTCCAAAGACATTTTCCTTTCCTCTCCCTCCCCTCTGCTGAAGAGCCGGGCTGAGTTCCCAGCTCCTGGTGCACGTGGCTGTGTTGTGCACAGGGATTATTGTTCGTGGCTCCCACCATCACTCACAGCCTTAAGAAAGACGCACAATTAAAATCAATATTTAAAGTCATCAAACAAGCAGAGGCAAATTTGAACAGCCCCACAATTCACCGTGACATAACAACCCAGGGTGCAGGGCTGAGCGCTGAGCTGCAGCGCCGAGAGCACGGTTCTGCCCACAGTCTTCAAAATTTAATGAAAACACACCAGTTTTAAACACTTCCCCAAATCCAGCTCGCAAAATCTGTCACTTTGATGTGAACGGTCCCAGTCTCAGACTAATCAGTCACTTTTACTTCCTCTTTAGTAGCTGAAGACGCAAATGAACTCCCAGCAAACCGCACAGCTCCGGGAGGAGAATTTAGCAGCCAGATGGTTCTTGCAAAAGATTGGTTTTTAACAAAAAAATAAAAGTGAACCCGTTTCCCCCGTGAGCAGCTCACGGGAGATGAGGTGACACATCACAAGTCACTGCGGAGTGTGACATTAGAGCATCACTTCTGCCAAGAAATGCCCCTTCCTAAAGCACCATGCAAATCAGAATTATCGCTAATAACGGATCAATTAGTGCAAGGCACTGTAATTATCCCGTGCACTCAGGGAAGAAAGGGAAGCGTCACACTGGAATGCAAACATCCCTTTGTTTCCAGAGGAAGGCACAGCACGGAGAGAGAAAATAAAGCACAAAGTGCTGGAAAGGCACCAGGATCCCCAGAGCCATCGGAGGGAATGTGTCCAGCTCCCATGGGATGGAGAAAAGCTGGGATGGGCTGGAAACTCCCACCCAGGCAGTGAACCTCCCTCTCTGCTGCTGTATCCGTTTGCTTTCCCCGGACTGTTCCCACCTCCGTGTGGAATTGCAGCTGGGGATGGGCATCAGAGCACAGCTGACAGTAAAGACTCTCCAGACCTCCATGGACCAAGGACAGAAATGCTGGACAAGGAAGTTTCTGTGAGTCAGCTCCAGGAGTGAACAGCAACACAAGCACCATGGGGCAAAAGGGTTTGGATCCGCTCAGGATGCAGATCCTGGCAGGAAGAAGGAGTCCACGTCCAGCGCTTGTCCTTGGCTGTCTGGGCTGGAACTGGGGCAGCAGCACAGGGAAGAAATCCCATCCCACAGGTGGTTTGGAGATCTGCAGGGTGGGAACCCTACAGTCCTTCAGGTGTTTCTGACCCACTGCTAAATAATTCCTCAGCACCATAAAGAGAGAAATCATGTGCTGGGCACCCAAATGTCAGAGCTTTTTGAATGTCTGCGTGAGAGGGGACAGGATTAAGAAGCAATATCATCATGAATGGGACAGGAAGTGCAGGAAGTTCTGCTCCTGGGGCTCCAGCCCCTTCCCAGCTGCGTTCCCTGCCCTGGACACGCTCCAGCCCCTCCAGGTCTCTCTTGTCAGGAGGGTGCCAGAGCTGCCCCAGCACTGGAGGTGCCCCAGCGGTGCCAGCACAGGGGACGGGCCCTGCCCTGCTCCTGCTGCCACCCCAGGGCTGGCACAGCCCAGGATGACCAGAGATGACCAGAAGCTGATAGAATGTCATAGAACCAGAGAACCAGAGTCCCAGAATGGTTTGGGTGGGAAGGGACTTTAAAGCCCATCCCATCCCACCCCTGCCATGGGCAGGGACACCTTCCACTGTCCCAGGCTGCTCCAAGCCCTGTCCAACCTGGCCTTGGACACTGCCAGGGATCCAGGGGCAGCCACAGCTGCTCTGGGCACCTGGGGGGTCCCGCCAGGGCCTCCCCACCCTCCCAGGGAAGAATTCTTTCCTAATACACATCCTAGTATGTCCTACAGGGTCAGGCAGAGGCAATTATGATGGTTGGATCTGGCAAAGAGCAGGTGAAGGGAGATTTCACTCCAACCTCCTGCTACTCCAAGGCAGTTGAAAGGATGGCAGAGCCGAGCACACCTTTGTGTGGCCAGGTGACACAGCGAGGAGCCACAGCCAAGAACTACAGCTTGGGAGGTTCAGTTCAGACATCAGGAAAAGCTTTTTAATCAGCTCCAGAACTGGGAAAGGCCAGCAAGGCTCCAGCATTGGAGGCTTCCAAAGCTTGGATAGAGAAATCCACGGCAGACCTGAGCTGAGGTGCAATAGCCCTGTTCTGGACCCTCCCACCAGCACCTCCAGGATTCTGGGATTTGGCTGGGTCTGTGTGTCCCCAGAGAGGTCCCTGCCCCTGCACGGTGTCAGGAAAGGCTTCCAGCACAGGGTGCATATGAGGACTCCAGAGCTCCAGGGAAGCTCTGCTTTAATTACCATCGATGTGGGACACCAGGCTGGGGCGGTTGGAACCAGTCCACACAAAACGTGCCCTGGGGCTTGGACCCCAGGAGCAGCCAGCAAAGCAAACGCGGGCACAGGACAAGGTCTGCAAGGGTCCGCTGCCACCCTGAGTGTCCCTGCCACGCTCCCCGGCTGTGACCCCTCTTCCATAGCTCCCCAGCACCTGCTCTGAACTCACAGGGAGCCACATCGATGTTCACCAGGGACAGACCCAGGGACCCCACCCTGCCAGAGGGACACAGGCCACCCATGGTGCTGGCCCAGGCCAGGTGACAAAGGGCTTGGGCCGCCTCGGCCAGACAGGCCATGGAGCTGTGGGGGAGGACAGGGTATCTCCATCCTTGGGAAAGACATCCATCCTTGGGAAGGTATCCATGCTGGACAGGATAAGCCCCTGAGCAACGAGACCCGGCTTTGAAATCAGCTGTGCTTTGAGCAAGAGGTTCTTTAGATACGTCCAGAGGTACTCCAGGTGTATCCAGGTGATTCCTCCAAACTATTCCATCATTTCTTGAAAGCAAATATTCTGAGCCCTGCCTTGCCTGACCCATGCAGACAGGACCCAACACTGACCCACCTGAGAGTCATCAGGGTGATGCTTCAAACTACTGAGCCCTCCAGAAACCGAACTAAAAATCCCAGCACTGGCGTGTTTGTGTTTTCTTGTTTCCAGCCTCCTTGATGCTTTGCACGTGCTTGTGGAGTGCTTCTGCTTTCTTTGACAACCAGGGAGGATTCCAAATAAAACTCAAGTGCTTTTTTAATCCCCTGGTTCCAGGAGAGGGACGATAAATGCTGTAAAACCCGCTGGTGCTGTTGATCAGCTCCAGTGTGAAGGTTGGGAGGAAGGTGGGCCAGCCCAGAGACACGAACCTGCTGCGGATGCAGCAACACCCCTCAGGAGATCATCAGTCTTGTCACCTGACACTGTGTCACTGCTAAAGAGGTGATCAGTGACTGCTCAGACCTCCACATTTCAGCTCTGGGCTGAATTTAAGCATCTCCTGGGTCCCCTGGGAGTTAACTCAGCACCACTCTCTGAGGGACAGAGCTGGAAAAGCTGAGACTGCGTCACAGAAAGGCTCATTGACCTGGTCAAGGATACACACAAGGCAGAAGCAGGGCCAGGACCAGACTCCAGAGGCCTTCTAGGAGCGCTCTGAAAGCAAAGCCAGCAGGGTCAGAGTCTGTGCCACACCACGAGGTGTGCTCTGCCCACACAGGCAGGGCCTGGCCGTGAGCTGCACACAGCCCAAGGGGAACACCCGTGTCACCCGATGCCACTGCCCTGAGCCCACACCCCCCTCTGAACAGCACGCAAAGGGTAACCAGCCACTCCAAACTCCCATTCCTGTGTGTCCCAGCAGCCTCAGTCAGACACAGCTCAGGCTGAGGTGAGTTTGCATATTTGAGCAAACTCTGCACGAATTCCTTCAGCACCTCTGCACAAGCACGGCAGGATCCACCCTCGGCCTCTTTTAGCTGATTAAGACTTTTCACTACAATTGTCCCCTTTTCCCTCAGCCTCTGGAAACCTCCAGGAGTTGCAACCACAGCAGGAAAGGGGAGGAGAAGCTGGGCTTTGTGTGTCACCAGCCTCACTCCTCCCTCCCACACCTCTGTGTGTCTGTGATGGAGAAGCCCTGACTACTCACAAATCCCAGACGGATCCATCCGGCTCCGGGACACAGCACAGAGCTTTCCACATGGCCAGGAGGCACAAGCCCGCCCAGAAACTCCCAGCCCTGACAGGCCCCAAGCTGAGATGCTGCCTCTGCCAGCCCCTCTGTGCAGTGGTGCAGGATGCTCCTGTTCCACTGGGGCCGTGCCTCCTGCATAAAGAGAAAACCTCTTTAGGAACATCAAAAGAGGCGCCTGGCGCTTGGAGATTTGTCTTAACGAAGGTGACAGCAGCAGAGAGCACTGCAAATCCAAGGGGAAGAGGACGCACACCTGATCAGACCGGCTCCTTTCCTGTCCCCGCAGGGCGAATCCCGGGGCCGCACTCCAGCCCTGCCAGCGGGATGGGCTCCCAGCACGGTGGGGCTGAGCCGGGGGCAGCTCCGAGCAGAGATTAGAGCTCAGCCCTGTGCAATTTTCCTTGTCCTGCTTTGTGTCGAGGCTCTGGCTCAGGCGATTTTCCCTCTCCTTCCGCACGGCTCGGGAGGATGCGAAGGGAAGGAGGCCCAGTCCTTCCCAGGGCAGCGCTGTGCACGCAGGGGTGCAGCAGCCTCGCAGCACCCTTCCCTTCCCTTCCCTTCCCTGCCCCCAGCTCACAGGCTCCTCGCTGCTTCCGAGATGAAAAACATGGAAAATTCGCATCTGTGCTGCTGGATTTTGTGGATTTTGGTTATTCCTCTGGAAGGCTCAATGGCCAAAGTCGTCGTTGGGGTCAGAAGAAGATTACGCAGCGCAGGGCCTGCGTCGGCAGCCAGAGGCTGGCACAAGGAATGCGGGATCTCAGCTGTGCCCCCCGTGTCCCTTGCCAGCTTCCAGCCCCACAGGAAGAGTGGATGGAGCAACAACCATTCCCCTGCCCTCTCATTCCAGGCCCCTGGAGCAGGGCAGGGAGCAGGGGAGAGCAGAGGGAGACACGCTGCGTAACAAACCGTCCCCTTGCTGTGGCTCCCGCTGCTTCCCACTCCTTTATGGACACAACAAGCTCCCAGGAGGTTTTCCCAAGCCAAGCCCAGAGCTCCTGAGCTCGGGATGGAGGGAATTAACGAGGCTGGTTCAGCTCCCTGTGCTGGTGGAGCTCAGCACGTGCTGCCCACAGCCCTCAGCACTTCCTCACTGCTTCTCATTAACTCGTCCTCTGGCCCAGCTTTGTCTGGGAAAACATCCCAGATCCAGCAGGGAACAACAACGTCTGCACCAGTTCAATGCCCAGGCACCGAGTGGTGCAACAGCACCTCCACCTTTTTGCCCTAAAATTCCTCTTTAAGCACATTCCTCTTTAGAAAACCTCTCCAAACACAGCCTCTGATGGGCCCATGGAATACAGGTCTGAGGTCTGGGCCACCCGCTGGGAAAGGGGGGACAAAGCCCAGAAAATGCAGTGGCCCCTCGATAAAAAATTTACGTTATAAAGACAGGAAGTACAGAATAATGCAATGAATGATGTTTTCTCTCAGGAGGAAAAAAAGAGCTGCTCTCATATCGGTGATGTTGATGTAGGTTCTCATATTACGGGGATTTGTATTCGGGTTTAAAAAAAAATGAATAAGCATAGAAAGCCCTTTTTCAGTAAAAATGAATTGTGTTAATAAGGCAGCAAGTGCTGAGAACAGGGAAAGCTCTGCCTGTCCAACTGCCCCGGTGGCTATTTCTGGCTTACAAGGCACTTGAAGCATCCTGGCAGCCCACAGTGGGAAATGTAGTCCAGATCCAGCAGGATGGACACTCAGCTAAACAGAATCTCCCAGGTTCATAAGGACTTTCCAGCCAGACCTGCCAGCGAGCCAGGCTCCCCAGCCTCTCACAGGAGCAATTCATAAACTGCAGCAAAAAACCAAATAATTCAACCCCAAACCCCTCCAAGCCTTGTTCTATAAATAAAGCCGTTGTAACACGGTTTTTATATTTCATTATCCTCTGTGTTGTTCCACACGGTGCTGGCGGCAGCCGGGAATGTCACTGTGTGGGGAGAGCAGTGCTGCGGCATCGGGGATGGGAGCAGAGGGGATCGGGGTGTCCGTACCACGCCCAGCACCTGGACGCCGCTCCGCCAGCACCGGCAGCCCCACGGGTGACAAAGAGCCCCCGGCACAGCCTGGCACCGGCGGGCTGAGCACAGGCACGGAGCCGCCGGGCTCAGGTCGATGGTAGCCCCTGCACCCGGCAAATGGAGGCTCGGATATCAGGATCCCCCCAGGACCCGGGGAGAAGCTGGCACCGGAGCCTGCTCCCAAAGGTGTTCCCCAAACAGGAATAAATTGGCCATTTCACGTTTCAGATCGACACAAAGCCTCTCAAGGAGGCGGTGTGCGGTGTGGATCACAGCTTGGATGTGTCCTTTGATCGTCACAAATAAATCAGCCAGAGTGCCCTCCAAAATAGAAAGGAAAAGAGAATTATATCTGTGTCGCTGACGGGAACGGGAAGCAAGCTGGAGACGGCACAGCCGGGAACAGAGTCCGTGCAGCCAGAGGCTCCGCATGGCCAAATCTCCCCTGCCCAGCAGCCCGGCCAGCCCTGGAGCTCCCACGATGGGCTGATCCCTCCAGTTAAAAACTGCAATCCGTGGGCTGGGCTCCCAGCAAGCACACCTGGGTGGCACTCGCTTCTCCGAGCGGGCTGAGCCCGCAGCCTGGCCGCCAGTGTCCCTCCCGAGCTGGGGCCGCATCCCGGTGCCCCCGCAGCCTCCGCAAGCGGCCAGGGCACGGCGGGACCGGGGGGTTCCGAGAGCCGCCGCAGCCCCCGGCCCCTGTGCCAGCCCTGCCCCAGTCCCAGCCCGCACACCGGGGGCCGGGAAGGAAAGATTATCGCCAAAGTCCCTGGAAAAGGGCTGGTTCAAGGGCTGTGCCAGGCTGAATGCTCCGTGCCTCTCCCGCGGCGCAGCGAGCAGAAGGGGGGTCCAGCCCCTGCACCCCCCGCCCTTCCCAGCCTCTGGCTCCCGGGCACGAAGCGGGGGGACCTTGAGGGGGGGCTCTGCGGGGAGCCCACACCGCACCCCGGGACTCGCTGTCCCTGCGGGGCGCCCGGACCCTCCGCGAACTTCCCCGTCCGGAGGCACCGCGAGCGGGACGGGCTCGGGCAGCGGGGCCGGAGCTCCCCCGGCGGCCGGGCTGGGAGCGGGGGAAGCCGGGCTGCCCCATCCCCTCTCCCGCCCGTCCCGGTCCCCTCCGCCGCGGGATGCGGGTTGGGGATGCGCTTCCCCCGGCGGCACCAACTTCGCCCGGTCACCCTAAGGCCGAGCTGAGCCAAGCCGAGTCTGGGCGGCGGCTGGAGGGGGCTCAGCCCGCTGCTCCCCTTCCATCCCTCTGTCCTCCTTCCATCCTGCTGCTCCACTTCCATCCCGCTGCTCCCTTTCCACCCCGCTGTCCTCCTTCCATCCCGCTGCCGTGCTCCGCGGCTGGAGCCGAGCTCGCTCCCCCTCCGGCCTCGCCTCCGCTCCGCTCCCGCAGCCGCGGCGCTCCCGCTCCCCCCGCGCCCTCCCGGCCGCCTCTCCCGGCTCCAGCGCCCGCTCCCGGCCCGGCGCCCGGCCCCTCTTCCCCTCGTGGGACCTTGGTCGCTCCTGAAGACGCCACGGGGAAAAAAAGTTGCAGCGAGGGAAGTTCTCGACGCGGGGCGAAGTTGGGGCCGCGGCCGCCGTGCCCTGCCCGGGGGAGCCGCGGCGGTGGAGCGGGGCCGGGGCGCACCTACCTTCAGCTATCGCCCTCTTCATCTTAGGGGTCGGGGAAGGCACGTCTGGAGGCGCAAAGTGGAGCGGCAGCGGTACAATCCTTGGGAAAGCGGGGCAGATCCCGGTGCCAAACTTCAGCCCGAGCGGGGAGCGGCGGCGCACGGGGAGGGGGGGGCGCTCCCGGTGCCGGCGCCCTCGCTCATCGGGGGAATGAGCAGCCCCCGAGCTGGAGTCAGCATCCAGGCGAGGCTCCCCCTCCCTGCCTCGCCTCGCCTCGCCTGCCTCCTCCTCCCTCCGCCCGCCCGCCCGCCGCACGCACGGGGCCGGGGCTGCGGCGGATCNCGGGGAGCGGAGCCGGCTGCGCTGTATCCCGGGAGCGAGCGGCGAGCGAGCGGGGATGGAGAGGCGATGAATGTTTTATGGGATCATGTGGTTTGACGTGAGAGGAATCAGCCTAGATCGGATTTACTGGCTGGAGGAGTGAGCGGGAGGACGGGGGAGCCGGGCACGGGCTGGCGGGGGGGAGGAGGGGCCGCTCCGACGGCGGCGGCTCCGCGGCGGAGCCCCCG
>VZTI01000138.1:4191-31946 GCA_013397865.1 Struthidea cinerea | reverse complement strand
CGGCCCGGGCAGGGCTGCGCGGGGCCGGGAGCCTCATTCCTGGAGGAGAGGTGCCACCTAAAGGAAGCGACGGAGAGGGACGCCCGGGCGGCGGCGGGCGCCGGGCCCGCTCCCTCCTCCCCACCTCCCGCCGCAGCCGCGCCCGCACCGCCCCGAGGGCCGCGGGGGGGCACGGCTCGGAGCCCCTCGGGAGGCACCGGAGACCTCGGCGGGGGGTTTCCCCTGCCCTGGGTCTGCGCACCGGGGAGGCGGCGAGAGACACCCGAACCCGCGGTGCCTCCTCTTCCTCACCAGATTCGGCTGCTGCGGGTGCGGAGCTGCTGCTTTCCCGAGGGAAGGATGTCTAAGAGCCCCTTGGGTACAGCCCGAAGGAGAACTCTTCCCTGTGGCTGAGCCCTCTCGCCATCCCTGCCCCTCGGGCTCACTCTCCCGCGGGCAGGAAGGACAGCAGCTTGCCTCAGTTTACCCAAAGAGCACGAGGGTTATACTGTAGATGAAGCAGGGCTGGATTCCCACCCTGCTGAGCTCTCCGGCAGCCTTCCCTGTCCCGGAGGGACAAGGGCTCCTGCAGGGGCAGATCCCACCTGCAGCTGTCCTGGGAAGCAGAAGGATGGATTTTTATTAAGTGAACTCATTTGCTCAGTGGGGAAAGGAGGAGGGAAGGATGGTGCCAGGGAAAGCTGAACATCCACAGTACGGAGAGGTGGTGGCTCTGTCCCTGAGCCAGAGGTCCAGCTGCCACCAGATCCACGTACGATGTGTGTGTGTATGTCTGCATCCATGTGAATCCCCACTTGGAATTCTGCATACAGCCCCGGTGCCCCCAGCATACGGGACATGGAACTGTGGGAGCAAGTCCAGAGGATGCCATGAAGCTGCTCAGGGGACTGGAGCCCCTCCCCTATGGAGACCGGCTGGGAGCTGGGGTTGCTCAGCCTGGAGAAGAGAAGGTTGTGTGGGGACCTCACAGCACCTTCCAGGGTCTGAAGGGGCTACCAGGAAGCCAGGAAGGGACTTTTCATCAAGAACTGGAGTGCCAGGACAAGGGGAATGGCTTCCCACTGCCAGAGGGCAGGGATCAATGGGATATGGGGAAGGAATTGTTCCCTGGGAGGGTGGGGAGGCCCTGGCACAGGGTGCCCAGAGAAGCTGTGGCTGCCCCTGGATCCCTGGCAGTGTCCAGGGCCAGGTTGGACATTGGGGCTTGGAGCAGCCTGGGACAGTGGGAGGTGTCCCTGCCATGGCAGGGGTGGGATGGGATGAACTTTGAGGTCCCTTCCCACCCAGACCCCTCTGGCATTCTACAATGTGTGTATTTGTCTTCACCTATGTACCCCAGGTACAGAAATGCTGTTGAACCTTCATTCCTCACTTACGGTTTGTCACCCCAATACTGGCCACCTCTTCCAGCTTGCCCTCAGGGCTGGTGTCACAACCCCATCCTCCAAGGCCTGCACAGTTCCACCTTTCCACGCAGGCATCACTCCAAGGTGAGCCAGGGTTCAGCTTCTCCTGTGTGCAGTAACCCTCTCACCTCACCCACAGGCTGGGGGGGCCTCACACTGACCCACCCCACAATCACCTATGGGAAAAGGAAATGCAACCAAAGGCACCCAGCTGGACACTTGAGGCAGATGGAGGTGATTTACTGCGTGTGGGCTTTATTTGTGCCAACAGCCTCAGCTGGCCCAAGGTCCTGGGCTCAGAATCACAGAATCACAGCATGGCTTGGGTTAGAAGGGACCTTAAAGCTCATCTGGTTCCAGTCCCACTGCCACGGGCAGGGATACCTTCACTAGATCCTTGAAGTCCCATCTGAAAATGATCCAGGAGAACTGTCCAGACACCCTCTAACCGTGCAGATGTGAAGTTCTGTACAGCCTAGGGCCTGCAGCCCCTTCCTCCAGCCCCCTGGAGAGGGCAGGTGGCACCTGGGGAGGGCAGGGGGCTCCCTCTGGCCACTCTCTTTCTGCTCCTCCAGAATGCAAAGGTGCAGAGATGATTCCCTCATCCTCTTCCTTCCCACAGCTCCAGCCCAGCTCAGGCATCCACTGACTTTCTCTACCCCTTCTGCCTTGCCTGCCCCCTTCCCTCTGTTTTCTCCGGGTGACTCCCAGCTGTATCCTGCCCATCCTGGATTTTCCAGGAGCTCTGTACACACTTAATGAACAGGGTAACACTTAATGAACGTGCTGCCAGAGGAGCATTGTGCCCACAGGGCCACAGCTGGGACACTTGGGTCACTCTTGGGCGCTTGGGCCAGTCCATGGCAGGTCTGCTCTGAAGGAACAGAAGAGTTTTCTGGGAATGCCAGGATAGGTGAGGTCTGGGAAGAGACAAGGAACATTCCTGTGCAATCTGCTGCAGCACACTCTGTTGTTGATTTATGGCCATCTGCTGGGAGGGAGGATGATCCCCCCCTGCCCTGCTACTCCTGCAGGGGCAGCCCAGCTACCACGGGTTAGGAGTGTGCTGCTCCTCCCTTTTGAACACGCCTTCAAGCACTCCTGTTTCAGCAGTGCCCTTTGACTCCGCCATCCCAAGTGGTGCAGCAGGAGAGAGAGGTCACTGACGTGCAGGGCATCAAAATGACTGCAGAAGAAAGGACCCTGGAGCTGGAATTTCCTGGGAGAGGGCTGGAAGGTGAGCAGGCGCACTGAAGGAGTTAATTGAAGCTCTAGTCACAGGCCCGAAAATTCCAGGTTGTACCAGGGAGGCGGCGGCTGTTTGGCTGACATTTCTGAAAGGTTAATCTGGAAACAGAGAGAGCACATCTGCACAGGGCTGGGGTTGACTCCTCCTGCAGGTCCCTGCACCTCCTTGGGCTGGCTCGACCCAGCAGTGGTTACGCAGAGGTCACCGTGAGGCAGCGTGGGGCTGTGACCTTGGCTTGCCGTGATGCTCCACAGTGTCCTCGGGCCAGCTCTGCTCCCAAGCCCGTGTGACAAGGCACAGGAGACCGGCTCTGCTTTGTGCCTCGTGTTGGACATCTGCGCTTCCGATTTCTCCACGTGCCAAGGGGTTGTCCAGCAAGAACTGGGTGAGGGAGGGGTCTCCAAGCAGGAGATCTCCTGCAGAGCTGGCGTGCTGGCACTTGCAGTGGGAGCAACTCCGTGCAGCTCTGGAGAGGAGCCAGCGCTCCCCGCGATGAAGACACCTTGCTTTGACTGGATAATTATATGTTCGCCTCTACCTAATGCTTAATCACACTGGGATCAATTCTCTTCCTTCGACTCAGAGTCTTGTTTGCAAAGTGCCAGCCCCTCCCTGCTCTCTGGAACCCGGGGTATGAGCACAGGGGCCCCGAAGGATTTAGGGCACATTCCTGGGCCTGTGGGCACTGACGGGAGAGGTCGATGTGAGGGCACATGAAATGGGAATTCATTGCCCTTCGCTGTGCTCACACCCACCTGTTTCTTTTTTAATAGAGCCTAAAGGAATCGACTCCTGAATCCCAGTATTGAATAAAGTGTATCTTGTGCTGGTCCAATAGAGGCTTTTCACCTTTCCTCTCCACAGCCTTGTGGCTGCACCTGTCCCGTGTCTGATGTGGCTGGGAGCATCCGAAACCATCTCTGAGAGGAGCAAGGAGGCAGAAGAAGGACACCAAAAGACCAGCTTTTTTTCTCTTTCTAGTGGAAGGGGAAAGAGATGATCTTTTAAGGTCCCTTCCAACCCAGACCATCCTGGGGCTCTGTGTTGTGTCTCTGCCGAGTTCTGGCACTGCCTGTGCTCGCAGGAGACGGGAGCAGATGTGGGCACGTGGTGCAGCCTGGGCAATCAGCAGCTGAGGGAACGTCGCCTGCTCCAGTGGATAACAATCCCTCTGGACCTCTGGAAGAGTCGCCCTTCAGAGACACCAGAAGAGCTGCTGAAAGTAGCCTCCTTAAGGTCCGAGGCCAGGCATGGGCACTCATGGGGCAGACTCTCAGGACAGAACTGAAAGGGCTCCCCAGACCCACCAACACTGGACTATTGACAATGTTTATGTTTGATACCTTCTACCTGTTGGCTTGTGTAAAGGGCACCAAGACCACGGCTCTCTCCTGGACATTTCCAGCAGCTGGAACAGAGCCCCTGCAGACTGGGAGGCACTGGGAGGCTCTGCATCAGCAGGGCTCCTCGGCCAGGGGAGCACACGAGGATGATCTGTGCTGACAGGATTTATCCAGGCACCCAGCGTAGCTCCTGCTCCATTTTCAGGACCTGAACTGATGCACGCCAGTGGGCAGAGAAGTTCTGTGCTGGCAGAGTGGCTCTTCCAGCAGAACAGAGTGCCAAGACTGGATCATCCTACCCGCACACCAAATACACATAAATATAAAATAGATATTTTACATGTATCTATATTAGCCGTTGACATGAAGTTGTGGCAGGTGGGGCCTTGTTCTGGGATCATTCTCCAGAACTCCTCAGCTTCCACAGGAAGTTCAGCACAGAGAGAAGGAGCCCAGGTGTCCATAGGAGGAATTTCCTGGGGAAGAGGAGGGGCAGGCACTGACCTCTGCTCTGCGAGCAGGGACAGCAGCCAGGGAACGGCTGGAGCTGGGCCAGGGCAGGCTCAGGCTGGAGAGCAGGGAAAGGTTCTTCCCCCAGAGGGTGCTGGGCACTGCCCAGGCTCCTCAGGGAATGGGCACGGCCCCGAGGCTGCCAGAGCTCCAGGAGCGTTTGGGCAGCGCTGCCAGGGATGCCCAGGGTGGGATTGCTGGGGTGTCTGGGCAGGGCCGGGAGCTGGGCTGGGTGATCCTGTGGGCCCCTCCAGCTCACACAGGTGATGTGCCAGGTCTGGTTTCCACCCTGCAGTCGGGCACACCCTGGGTACCAGAGCACCTCAGAAGCCACACGGGGCCAGCACCTGGCAGGGCCAGCCCAGTGACCAGAGGACAGAGGCATGGCTGGCCAGCCCCAGATCCTTTGCAGGGACACAGGACATGGCAGGGAGCTGCTGGCTGACCCTGGGCCCTGGAGTGAGCTGTGCCTGGCTCCAGCCCCGCCAGGCAGGGCACTCCATCTCTGCCGGCTGCTCAGCTCATTACCAGAGCTCGTTAGTTCAGGGAAAGGCACTGAGCGTCTGTGTGGTTCCATGGGCTGCTTTGCTCCTCCTGCCATGAAAAACTGCGCCAGAGCCCGGCTGGGCAGGGCAGAGAGAGAAAAGCTCCCCCTCTGTCAGTGCATCCACCCCTGCACTGCCAGCGGTGCGATTCCCCAGATGCTGCTTCTCCCGGGAGTGAGTTATGGCCCTCGCAGCTCCTGCTCCGTGATTTCACTCACATTTCAGGCCTCTCCTGCCTGAGCAATGGGGTCGGCATGGACGAGTTGTTCCTGTAAATCATCCCAGCGCCGCTCCAGCCTGACACATCAATCCCCTCTGCAAAAGGTTCCCACCTGGTCCTGGCGGTGCTGCTGAGATTGGGATGTGCCAGGAATCCTTCAGAGGCCTCTGCAGGAAGGGCTGCAGATTTATTCAGGTGTCTCTTGCAGAAAGCTGCTCCCTTTCCAGCCCTGGGGAGACTCACCTGGCTGAGGGCTGGCACCGGGCTTGGAGCTGCCCTGAGCTCGCCCTGCACTGGCTGTGAAGCAGCTGGGAACAACCAGAGAATCCCAGACTGGTTTGGGCTGGAAGAGACCTTAAATCCCATCCCATCCCACCCCTGCCATGGGCAGGGACACCTCCCACTGTCCCAGGCTGCTCCAAGCCCCAGTGTCCAGCCTGGCCTTGGGCACTGCCAGGGATCCAGGGGCAGCCACAGCTGCTCTGGGCACCCTGTGCCAGGGCCTCCCCACCCTCCCAGGGAACAATTCCTTCCCAATATCCCATCCATCCCTGCCCTCTGGCAGTGGGAAGCCATTCCCTGTGTCCTGTCCCTCCAGCCCTTGTCCCCAGTCCCTCTCCAGCTCTCCTGGAGCCCCTTTAGGCCCTGGAAGGGGCTCTGAGCTCTCCCTGGAGCCTTCTCTTCTCCAGGTGAGCACCCCCAGCTCCCCCAGCCTGGCTCCAGAGCAGAGAGCCCAGGAAGGAGGGAGAGGTGGGGGAAAGCTGTTTTTAAGATTTATTTTATTCTCATTATCCTGCTCTGATTTTTTAGCAATAAATTCAATCAACATCCCCAGGTTCAGTCTGCTGTGCCCACCACCAGGAAGGGATTTCTCCTGGTGTTTATCTCAACTCATTCACCTCTCACTTTATTTTCTCTCCCCTTTCCAGGTGCAGAGGGCACTGATAAAGCAGCTTTGGTGGGCACCCAACATCCCGCTGGGGCCAACCCACCCCAGAGATTCTGCACATGCAGGGGGAGCCGAGGGGAGTGGGAGAAGTGCAGCAAAATCTGAATAAGGACCGAAGAGTAAAAGCTGCTCCTCCAGGGAGCTGGGCCAGGGAGCGCTGTGCGTTCCGTGGGTGTTGGCAGTGGAGTGAAGGAGGCTGGGCTGAACTGGGAGTGCTTTTGGGACTACCTAAAGCAGAGGCCAGACAGAACTAAGAGAATAAAAGTGGTGATATTTATTGAAGGGCCTTCAGCTACATTCAGGGCAGTCAAAGCCCCCGGGGGCTACACCCAAAATAGACCTGGGGGTCCCAGGGTTTCATACTTTTATACGTTTGGTCTGTTTGCATGTCGGGGTTAATCCTCCAATTACAGCTGCAGGTAATGAAGTCATTTACTCCAAGTTGGCTCCCCCCAGCTCACTGCTGTTCACATTTCTCAGGGCCTGAGGCAGTCAGGTGTCCTTGATTCCCAGGCCTGGAGAGGAATTGTTTTGTCTGACCAAGATGGGAGAACAGCAGCTAACGCTGTGTGTGGAGTTTAGAGTTAAACACTGAAGAATTGCGGGATCACGAAGATGTGGAAAATATAAAAGCTAAAACCCTAAGGCATCACTGGGAATCCAACACAGCCATGGCCTCTCCATTTCCGCACCGGCAGCTCCCATCCCCACCTGAATGCCAAACCTCCAGGCGGACACAGGACCCAAACTGAGCAGGATTTTGGGATGAAAAGCCCTCCCAGCACCCTCCGGTCAGAGCTGGTTGCTGTAATGACGCACGGGCAAGGACTTTGCTCATCAGATGGAAAATGCAAAGCCGTTTATGGCGCAGTCAGAATACCCTAAATCCCAGCACCCAACAGGATATCACATCCTAGAAACAGGAAAGATGTTCCCCACAGTGTCCCCCAATCACCTGGGGCATTGCACAGATTTTACCTGTTATGGTAACAGGCAAACAATGCCCTATAAGGCCACAAACTCCAATGAACACTTCTCACAGGCCCAGGCTGTCCATAAACACACAATCCTCTCTCAGTCCATCCCCGGTGACCTGGATGCACTCCCAGGGTCCCCTCCGGGCCCAGGACAGAGCCCCTCTCTCTGATCCTCAGGGCCCATCTCTCCACCACCACCCGGTGCACTCCAACACTGGTGGGCACATCCCGCCCAGTCTGGGGTGTCCCTGCACCACCAGCACGTGTGTTGTACACAGTGCCAAGGAGTGGGAAGAGCCCTGGGAGCAGCAGCTGAAGAATGGCTGCTCCATCCCAGTTGAAGCCTGAAGATTTTTGCTTTTTATGTATTTTTCATGTATTTGTGGCTTTGTAGACCATTAATACATAGTTATACAGCTCCTGGTGTTTTTCCTACTCTTTCTCTTAGATTTTAGAGTAATAAACTAACCTTCTAACACATGCCTGAAATGCTGTTTCATCTTATTTTCAAGCAGAGGGCCTACAAGAAGAACATTCCATTTTCTAATCAGAATTTGAGAAGACAGAACAAGAAGTGGGGCAAAGAATCCCTGGACCAACACCAGTGGGGGAAAAATTACCTAACCCACTGCTCTTCTACCTGGACAATGTTTGTTAGATTTGCTGATGTATAAAAATTGTAACAATCCAGTGCTGGGTGTGCCCATGACCACCGGGACACCTGGAAGCTTCCAAATAAAGGTCAGCTTTTTATTTTACTATTTTAACACTGCTGCCAGAGTTTCCCCTTTTGATTATAGGCAACACAGCCACCGCAGCAGGATCCAGCTGGGGTCACCTTCCAGGTCCTGTCACTGCTCCGAGCTCTGCGTTCCAGGGGCTCTGCTGTTCCCGGGGCAGCACGTGATGGGGTGGGCTGTAATCCGTGTGTTATCCGTGTGTCCTCTGAGGGCTCAGCTTTGTGTTTCCCTCCAATCCTACGCTGTCTCCACTGGGATGGCGCCTGGGATGGACATTGCTGCCCAGACTTCCTCTGCCTTGAGTTACTGGGATGTGGCTTCTCCTCCCCAGTTTGTTTGTTTTCCATTTCCCTGGGTATTTTTAAGGCTGACTCCTCCTCTCCCAAGGCCCCTGGCTGTCCTGGCAGAGGCAGCTGTAGGGCCTTGCAGGAAGGCTGCTGGAAGCACTGGCAGAGAATGAACACGGAATTTGTGAGCGGGAGCAGCCGCCCTTGCAGCCCCATTCCGAGCGTCACCGAGATCTCATGGAGGAGCGGGAGCATGGCAGCACCACCTGACCAGTCACAACAGCTCTGATTTCAGATCTGCAGTGCTCCCAGCAGAGTTAGCAAATGAGTTGCAGACCGGGAACTATCTGCAAATAGTTTCCAATAATGAATTGAGGTGCGAAAGCTGCAATCTGCTCCGAGACAATCTGTAAACAGAGGGAAGGGAAATTCACCAAAATAAATTATTCATTTCAGATTACTCCTCTAGCTCATGTCTTAACTTGACAATCTCCAGGGCCTGCAGAGATTTCCAGGGATGCTCCTGCACCTCGAGCAGAGCTGTGTTGGGGCAGGCACAGGGATGTGAGACAGACCAGGGCATCCTATCAACACCTGGCCAGCTCTGCTCCCCCGGCTGATGGGGATTTGCTACCAAACACGGACCAGCTCCATGGGTAGGCCAAAGGCAGTGAAGGTAAATCTATTCCAGGCCAAAAACTGGACTCTTCCCCTCGTGCTGCTGCTGTCAGCAGAGAGGAAAAGGAGCCACCCTGGAGCAGGAACCAAAGCACAGGCGGGATGGGGAATGGAGGAAGGAGAGCGCACAGGGGTAGGGGAGTGGGGCTGGCTGGAGGCAAATCACAGCTTCAAGCTGGACCAGAGCATGTGGGACACACGGATGTGCCCACCATGGCGCGGCAGTCCCGGGCAAGGGCACAGGGGGTGCCGGCTGCTGTGTGATGCACCAGGAACCGTGCCCAGCCGCCCTTTGGAGACCTTCCAAACAGCCCGAGGAGGAGCAATCGGCCCTGAGGAAGGAGGAGATCCCCAAGAGCAGCCTGAGGGGCTCAACAGGACGACCCCCCCGGCCCCAGGCAAGGGGAGCCGTGATTGGGCTGTGCCTGAGGATGTCAGGGACTCAGTGTCCCACCCTGCACAGCTTCCTGATGAGTCTGGGACTGGCGTGGCACTTGGCGTGGCACTTGGTGTGGCACTTGGCGTGGCACTTGGCATGGCTTGGTGCTGGAGAAACTGGCTAAAGAGCAGAGAAACTGCACATGGAAAAGGGAAACATATGGAGCTGGAGGAAGGTGCAAGATGGGAAGCTGGGGTAGAGCAGTGATTACTTGTTCTGTTATCTGCAAAGATAGGCTTGAGCTGCTCCTGAGTCCTCCTAGGCAGGATCTTCAGCTGGGACAGGCCAGGTTTAAGCAGCTCTGTCCTTCTGCCCCATGGATCTCCAGGTGCCACTGTCTGGCTCTTTGGTTTTGAGCCCTTTTAGTGCAGTCCCAAGTCTTCAACCTCACCATGGAAAGCAGCAGAGTGGACTGGAGCACACCCCGGTGCTTCACAGACAGGTGTGAGGCAATATTGTCTTCTTTAGTTAGAATTAAACAAGTAAACAAAATTCTAGCATGTGTTTTCCTGAAATTGGAATGTGGGGACTGCGGGGAAGGGCGAAGTTCAGAGCAGAATTCTCCAGTCTTGCTTGTGCCAAACTGAGCAGAAGATTGGAGAGCCAAAGTATTACTCACACTCCAAGGAGGTTTTAGACTAAACCTGACCCCAGACATCACCTGGAGAGAACCCATGGCAAGCTGGACTTTTTCAAACCTTTTTTTGTGCCCTGAAACTTGCTCTGTATTCAGGGGAGTGCAGGAATACTCGACCAGTGAGCTCATATCTGGTGGATTTGTCTTTGATCCAGTTTGGCAGTTACTGTCCCAAACTCCCATGATCCCAGCAAATGCCAGGGTCTGGCCTTTTGGAGCTGCTGGTGTTAGAGCCCAGCTAACCCTGCTCACCGGCCACGGAATTACTGGGGCGTTATTGCTGCTCTGGACCACAGAGCTTTTCCAGGGGATGTGCTGGAACTTCCAGGGCTTTGCAAGAAGTGTTTCAGCTTTAAGAAATAACCCCAAGAAAATGCCATCAGTGCTGTTCAACCGGCTCCTAATGAAGGCTTTAGAAACATCCCTGCCAAGGCCATGCTCTGCTGGCAAAGGGCAGGGGAACATTTGGGCGCCCAATTCCACAGGGGAAGTGGCAAATGAAAGTCATGGAAATGAGTATTTTGGCAAAAAATCCACTGAGTACAGGGAGAGGGAGGTGTGGTTTTGGCAGTGGCCTGAGTCTAGATGAGCTCCTGGGATTAGGCCACGTCCTGAACCCCCTGGTCTGGTGGCCCCTCCATCATCCACCCTTCCACAGAGCAGTGCAGACACCGGAGTGACAGCTGAGAGCCATTCCTGCAGAGTGTCCCCAGGAAAAGCCAAGTGCCCACGTAGCTTCCTAAAGCAAGCGGTTTTCAGGAAAAGACAGAAGGCTGCAGGAAAACAGAATGCAGCTCTGTGGGAAGGCTCAGCGGCCCGTGGAAATCAGCTCCTCTCATTGAAAACCTGACTCTCTGCAGAGCAGCTGCTTGGTTCAGAGCCCTGGCAGCAGCACCAAGAGCTGGGAATCCAACGCCCTTGTTCCCATCTCCTGCGGGACCAGCGCTCCCGAGGCTGTGCTGGCCGGTCCTTGAGGAGGGGACGGCACTCAGGACGCTCAGGCCATGCTGCTCCTGCAGGGTGCACGTCATACGTGTGTGGAGCTGAGATGCCACCAGGAGTGCTGGAGGATGCTGTGGGAATGACACACAAACCCCAGCAAACCCTTCCACATTCCTGAACTGGAGGAACCTCCATGAGGCTCCTGCTTGCCCTGGGGGCTGCTGTTTGTGCCGCCCCGTGGCTAGGGATGTAAAATGGGCAGCGCAGGGATGCCGGTTTGGGGTTCTTTCTTGCTCCAGAGACCTCAAAGCCCTGAAGAGCACCTCAGGATTGCCCCCAGTGCAGGGTCAGGAGCTCAGGGAGCTGGTGCAGGTCTTGCAGATGTGCGTGAGTGTGAGCTGGAGCACTGCAGATGCTGCTTGGACTGGGACTGACGGGGCTGCGGTGCTGCCTCGCTGAGCAACGTGTCCCTGTTAGTGGGACCCCCGAAGCCATCAGAGGGTGCTGGCACCAGGGCCGTGCTCAGGTGTGAGCTCGGCTGTGAAACGTGCTGCCAATCGGTGCCGAGCCAGCGCTGCCCGTTCCTCCCCAACGAAATAATCTTCTGTTTGCAATTAGCCTCCTGCAGCAGATGAATAATCTGTTCTTGTTGGTTCGACAGAGACGCTTGGAAAGGGGACAAACAGCGCGTTCCGCCTCGCCCGGCAATCGCAGGCAGTGAGGGAGGAAAACACGGACACACCACTAATTCCCAGCAACAATCCCGTAAATTTAGCAGCGCTGGCACAAAGCAGGAAGCAAATGCAACAAACAGGGATTGGAGGAGCAGCAGAACTGCTGCCACCCGGCAGAGCAGCCCCCGGGCACCCGAGCGTGGCTGGAGAGAGGGGTCAGGGAGGGCAAGGGCAGCCCCTGGCCGGGCTGCTCGGAGCCAGGGGGTGCCAGCCCACGGCCCCACAACCCCCGTGGGAGAGCTGCTTTCTCGCCGTCAGAAAATCAAAGCCGTTTTCAGAAGGAGAACAGATTTTGGTTGGGAGGTGAGGGAAGCGGAGGGCCAAGAATAGAAGGGAACAGTGGGCGGAATTCTGACTCCCTGCTGCATTCAAAGTAAAGTACAGGACAAGTTTCAAGGAAGCAGCGGGGCAGCCCTCGGGGGAGCTGGCAGGGACAGGGGAGCCCGGCAGAGTGCTGGGAGCCGGCCCTGCTGCCCCGGGGGTCGCGGGAGGGCAGCGGTGCAGGGACATCACGAAGCGGAGCTGCACCGCTGCCCTTCCCTCGGGCAGGGCCCAGAGGCCCCAGGCACAGCCCCCTCCCCGGGGATTTTAAGGGAGACAGGGATTTTACAGCAGGAGGTGATGCTGGGCGGCAGCGCTGAAGGGGATTTTAAGCGCGACAGCGCTGAGCGTGAAACGGAGAGAAATCACTCGGGTCAGAGCGCTGAGCGCTGTCCAAACACGGCGTTTTGGGGTATTTATCTCCGCGTCCACGGAGCTGGCCGGCCCTGCAGAGCCGCGCTCACACGGCCGGGCCCACGGCGCGGCTCCGCGGCCGCGCAGCCCAACGCCATCTGTGCGGCCTCGGCAGGAACTGCACCGGGCCCGCCGGCAGCTCGGGCTGGAGGGATGAGGGAGGCAGGAACTGCACCGGGCCCGCCGGCAGCTCGGGCTGGAGGGATGAGGGAGGCAGGAACTGCACCGGGCCCGCCGGCAGCTCGGGCTGGAGGGATGAGGGAGGCAGGAACTGCACCGGGCCCGCCGGCAGCTCGGGCTGGAGGGATGAGGGAGGCAGGAACTGCACCGGACCGATCCAGAGCCCGGGGATGGAGGGATGAGGGGAGGGCATCACTTTGTGCTCCACTGTCACCTCTGCCCCCTCCAAGGGCAGCACTGTCAGGGCTTGGCACGGGGCTGCTGCCATGGGCTCCGTGTGTGTTGGTCCATGAGATTCTGGGAACATCAGGCAAAGCCAGCACAAGGCTGAGACTGCTGCAGGTGCCAGGCAAGACAGCCCCGAGCATTTCCATGCTGCAGGAACTGCAATTTTGGCTTCTTTTCTCCGTGAGAGATTCCTGCAGGGCTGGGGGCTTTGCCCAGAGTCTGCTGGAAGCGAGAACCTTGGCTTTATCTGCAGAATCCCAGAATCACTGAGGTTGGAAAAGCCCTCCAAGGTCATTGATCCCCACCCTGTCCCCAGCCCAGAGCACTGAGTGCCACCTCCAGGCCTTCCTTGGACACCTCCAGGGATGGGGACTCCAAACCTCCCTGGGCAGCCCCTGCCAAGGCCTGACCACCCTTCCCATGATGAAATTCCTGCTGATGTCCAGCCTGACATTTTTGCTGAGCAGTGCAGCGCTGGGGTTGTTTGCAGACGGGCTGGAGGCACAGGCGGTGTGGAAGATGTGCTGCTGCCCTGGGCATGCCGGGGAGGATGGGCAGGGCTGAAGGGGCCTTTTCCCTGTGGAATGGGGCCGTGGTGCTGAGGCCACGTCCCAGCTCCATCTCTGCATCAGGAGTGATGCTCAGGGAGCAGTGCAGGAACAGGGTATGAAGGAGATGGATGCTGGCATGGCAAGGACAGCAGGGATTCCTTATCCCTCCTCCTGGGGTTTCTCCCACCCCAGAGCCCAGCTGGCCCTTTGGCTACTGCCCCGCTTTGTGCCTTTCCCACCTTTCACAGTCCTGCTCTTCCTCTCCTGACACTCTCATTCCCCCTGGCTGCAGTCCCAAGGACGGGGAGCCAAGGAGAACCATTACACCACGAAGGAGCCTGGCCGAGGCTCAGTCCCACCCTGCTGCAGCTCCTCACGTGAGCTTACTCACCTCAGAACGGGCAGAGGGCAGGAAGGGGGGACTGAGCAGGTGCCCAGGTGTGTGTGTCTGGTTGGTCCCACCCGTGACTGTCTGAGTTCCCACCAGAGCAGCAGGAGGAGGCCCCTGGAACTCCTCCATCTCCCACAGCTGTGCATGGACCATGCTCAGCTCCAGCAGAGCCCTGTGGAGAGGAAAACTGCAGCCTGGGAAGCTCTTGCGCCTGAGTGTGGAAGGACTTTTGGTGTCTGGGGCTGCTCTTCCTCCAGCTCCAGAGGGTCTGTGAATCACACAGACAACTTGATGTCACCCTAAAGCAGCAGAGAAGCCGTCTCTGAAGGGCACCTTCCTCTGTGTGTGTGACAAAGTGCTCTGAAATATGTAAAACGTTTTCAGAGTGGGGAAGATCACTGAGAGCTTTACCAAAGCTGACTTGAGAAGCTGTTTCAAAGCGTTCCGAATGGAGCTTGCAAATATCTGGCCGTGTTTGCTGTTCCCTGGGAGGAGTGGGTGGTGGGTGCCTTCTGCAGTGCTCCCGAGGAGCTGCTGGGAATATCCGAGCTCTGCAAAGCACGCTGGTGCAGCATCCCTGGGATGGCAGCAGTGTGTGTGTCACTGGAGAGGGAAGATGGGCTCCAGGAGCACAGGGAAGTCTCTTAGTCTGGCTGAGCGTCCCTCCAGCCCCTCAGCTCATGGTGGAATCACTTTTTCCCCTTTCAGCTGGACGGAATATCTGATGCTCACGGCTGGGTTGGCCCCCAGACCAGGACGGTGATGCACTGGAGAATACAAAACCACGAGGGAACTTCCCTTTACCTCCGGTATGGGATCTTGTGGCAGCGCCCTGGGGCTGTTCCCCTTCCCAGGGAGCTGGGACAGACCGAGCGGGTTTTCCTGCTGAACCAGGGCTGAGCTGAGCACCTGTGAAGGAGGAGTGGGGTCGGGGAAGTTCCCAAAGCTGCTGACAGCTCGTGGTGTCCCCTGTCCCCCCGGGGTTTCCTGGCAGTCCTGCCCAGGTGTCCCGACTGCAGCAGGTCCTGAACTGGGCTCTGATCACTCAGGACTTCGGAGAGCCCTGCAGCATGTCCAGAACATCTCCCGGCGTGTTGCCCACCCCACACGGGTGGTGAGCAGCCTGCCTGCCTCCCAGCTCCTGGCAAACACAGCTCCCCACTCACTCCTGATAACAACAGCCTGAAAAAAAAAGGAAAGAAAATGGATTTTCCCCCTTCCTTTTTCAGGAATTCTGGCAAGATGTCAAAATGCTCTGCTGCCACTCAGAGTGGAGAGCGTTGCCCAGCTCTT
This sequence comes from Struthidea cinerea, assembly GCA_013397865.1. NCBI lineage: Eukaryota > Metazoa > Chordata > Aves > Passeriformes > Corcoracidae > Struthidea > Struthidea cinerea. Next base: position 16,912 of record VZTI01000138.1, on the reverse strand, counting down.
CCCCGTGCTCGTCTGCCAGGCCTGGAGCGATTGCAGAGCTTATTTTCGGCAGCTGAAGCGGCAGCAGGAGCGGGAGGGGAAGGCTGGGCTATCAGTCACCGGGAGATGCTGCTCACTCCCACGGAGGTGTTTACAGGAGGGGCGTGAGTGCGCCTGGGAGCCAGCTGCCATTAGCATTGCAGATCGGGCACTTGTTAGCTGAGTGCTTCGCCCCTGCTTTACAATTTGCTAATAATAAAGCATTTGTTCCCGGCAAACAAACGCCCAGATTTATGTCTTGCTCACAAAGGACTCCAATAGATATATTGATACCTTGTGAAGCTGCAGCGGGGAGAGGGATTGAAAAGCTGCTGTTTACTTGACTCCATCCAGCTCCTCTATTGATGACTGGGAGGCATTTATTTCACCGAGAACAGAGCACTCAGCACTGTGAACTCTCCGTTGCCAATAGTGCCATATTTAGGGTTATTATATCACCATAAAACAGCTTTATGGGGCCGTGAATATCGGGGCACGTCGATACCCACTACTGCACCACGGCCGTGCCTTCTGCCTGGCGGGGCTGGCAGAGCCCAGGCAGCCATGGAGCCCAGAAAGCAGGGAAGAAGAGGTTTTGGGGGAGAAATAGGCTCTTGGAGCTTTCACCTGCCCTGCTGCTGAGCCCAGTGAGCAGAGCCGGTGGGCAGACCTGTGCTGGCACTGGGGACTCAGTTTCCCAGCACATCGAGTCAAGGCAGGGATGCCATTGCTCTGGGAATGGCTGGGAATGGGCCAGGCACCAAAAAACAAGGGCAGGAGCTCCAGTCCTCCTCCCCAGCCGTGGCTGCAGGGTCACGGTGAGGGCTGGCGGGTGCTGTGGTGCTGCCAGGCCAGCACGGATTGGACCTGTCAGAGCAGTGTCCCCTGTCCTCCTGCTTGGCAGGAACCTTGTCCTGGAATCGTTCTCCAGAACTCCTCAGCTCCCAGGGGCAGCACAGCACGGAGGGAACTCAGGTGTCCACAGGAGGAATGTCTTGGGGAAGAGGAGGGGCAGCTCTGATCTCTGCTCCCTGGGCCAGGGACAGCAGCCAGGGAACGGCTGGAGCTGGGCCAGGGCAGGCTCAGGCTGGAGATCAGGGAAAGGGTCTTCCCCCAGAGGGTGCTGGGCACTGCCCAGGCTCCCCAGGGAATGGGCACGGCCCCGAGGCTGCCAGAGCTCCAGGAGCGTTTGGGCAGCGCTGCCAGGGATGTCCAGGGTGGGATCGTTGGGGTGTCTGGGCAGGGCCGGGAGCTGGGCTGGGTGATCCCTGTGGGTCCCTCCCAGCTCAGGATATTCCATGATTCTGTGATTCTTCTATGGGATGAGTCCCAGCCCCAGGAAGGACAGGCAGGCCCTGCTGGGGTCCCACTGGAGGGGTTGTGCCACCCACAGCCCAAACACCCCTGAGGGTCCGGGCTCTCCCTTCCCACCCCATTCCCGTGTTCAACCACGGCATCCACACCCCCAGGTGAGCCCTCATCCCTGGTGATCCGCTAAACCTGGAGTGAGCTCTGCGGGTGCAGGAGGAAGCACAGCCCTGTACCTGCTCCCGAACAGGCTCTCCCTATCAGCTCCCATCCTCTCTTACATTTTAGCTGCTAAATAATGCACTAATGGAAAAGGAAACCTTAGCCAGGGCAGTCAGATTAAGATGCAGAGCAGCCACAGCTTTTAGCTTTCATTTTCTGGCTGCAAATGCTGCATTTCTTAGCTTTATTTCTGGGCATTTGTGTCGGTGGAGGGGTTTTTTTGCATGGGCTTTCCAAGAAGAGGAGACAGATTTTGACTGCAGCACCTGAACTTTCCTTATCAACGTTCTCCTTGCAATAAATTTTGGCTTCGACAGGAAGCTGTTGAATCTGAGAAATCACAACCAGAGGAACCAAAGCACAGAAAAGACTGAGAGGTGTCTTCAGCCTTTTGCGAAGACTCTGTTAAGAAGCTCTAACTCCTGGACTGTATTTTAGTCTATCTTCCTGCTCACTGCTGTATTCACCTTCAAGGGGAAGCGGCCTTTCTCTTTACAACCTGAGAGAGTTTTATTCTGACTATTAAATTAGTAATTAGCACTTCATTTAGCCGGGATCACCAGTGCCCAGACAGTATTGATTTGTCAGAGATGGAAAGACGGAGCCTCTTTCACCGCGGTTTTGGGCACGCAGTCAAGGGGGCTTCTCAGCTCTTTAAAGGTGCATTTCCCATGCAGAGGACAGGCAGGATGGGACAGAGGGGCCAGGGAGGGTTTGTCACTGGAGGTGTCTCATCCCTGCATGGTTCTGCCCAAATCCCACCTGGCAAAGGGCCCCGGGGCAGGACACAGGAACTGGGGGCACCCCAAGGCTCCAGAGGACATCCCCCTCCTAGCAAGGCACCGTCACCCGTGTCTCTCCTGCCCTTCCAAATCCCCACGGACAGACCATTCTCGGATGTAAAAAACCTCTCCTGCAAGGCTGTGCTGCCTAGGAGGGACTCCAGGCTCAGGGCTCACCTCAGCTGGGCCAGGAATTGCCAGAGTCACCTGTGTGTTTTAACAAGAGCTTGTGATTCCTCTGGAGAGAGAAATGAGTGTAGGAACTTGGCCAAGGAAAGCCAGGGCAGTGGTGGAGTCCCCATCCCTGGAAATGGTCAAAGAACGAGCAGAAGTGGCCCTTGGGGACGTGGGTTAGTGACCATGGTGGGATTAGGTCGAAGGTTGGACTTGATGATCTTGCAGGCCTTTTCCAAGTTAATGATTACATGGATTTAGGGAAGGATGATGGTTTGTGTGTCATATTCACTCTTCTTCCGCCTGAAGTTTGAACCAGAGCGTAACTCAGCACTACCCCACAGCTGAGTCCAACCCCAAGCGTTCAGCAAATGTTCCATTTGAAGCAGCCACCGATGAACTGATAAAGCTTCATTCGCTGAGGAATCACGGCAAACTCAGGAGAAGAGACTGCCGAGAGCAGGGCAAGAGGCAGGAGCTTACAGAGCTCCAGGTGAGCATCTGCAAACCAGCACAGGAGTTCTCCTGTCACGGTCACCAGGGAATGGGCACGGCCCCGAGGCTGCCAGAGCTCCAGGAGCGTTTGGACAGCGCTGCCAGGGATGCCCAGGGTGGGATTGTTGGGGGGTCTGGGCAGGGCTGGGAGCTGGGCTGGGTGATCCCTGTGGGTCCTGTGATTCTATGAATTCCTTTTGGATTCAGGTTACAGAATCACACAATCACAGGATGTCCCAAGCTGGAATAGACCCACCAGGATCATCCAGTCCCACCCCAGCACCCTCTGGGGGAAGGACCCCAGCGCACCTAGGGCACACCTGGAGTCCAAGCCCATGGGAGGGGACCAAGGGCATGGAAATGGTGGAGGCTCAGCAGGAGGCTCTGCTGGAGTGTAAAGGCAGGAAGGAGGATGCTCTGAACTGCCAGGGCTGCCCAGGAGCAGCACATCAGCCTGCACAGCTGTGCAGGGGATTAGCCGCTCAGAGAGGCTTTGCCCACAGCTGTGCAGCACAAGGGCAAACATATGTAAAGAAAAAGCCTTTACAAATAATCCTAATCTAATCTGGGGCTGCAGACTCTCTACACTTAGCCACAGTCTCACATCACAGCAGGGAAGCCAAGTGTGGTCCAGGGCTCTGGGCTGTTCACAGGCTGGCTCGGGGGTTGTCTGGTGCCACAGCCACGTCCTCTTGGGTCACAGGAACTGGCCATTGTCACACTGGGCATCTGCCTCTCACCTGCGGCATCACCCATCCCTGGCACTGCCCAAGAGCAGCTTAGTGAGGATCCAAACAGCACAAATTTACAAGATGCCATCTCGAGATAAAGCCTGGAGACATTTAAGGGATTAAGGGACTTAATTTATCTGCAACAGCTGATGATCTTTCCATGGCAGAGCAGTTCCCATGGTCCTCCAGCGGAGTGCAGGGAGCTGAGAAACTGCTCTGGGCTCTCCAGCTTTGTGGGGTTTTTAACTTTACAGAATCACAGAAAAGTTTGGGTTGGAAAGGACCTTAAAGCCCATCCAGTGCCACCCCTGCCATGGGCAGGGACACCTCCCACTGTCCCAGGCTGCTCCAAGCCCCAGTGTCCAACCTGGCCTTGGACACTGCCAGGGATCCAGGGGCAGCCCCAGCTGCTCTGTGCCAGTGCCTCATAAACCTTCTCCCATCAGAGGTTTTCCCACAGCTCCCAGCAGGGGAGGGTCTCTGCTCCCCCCACTGACCGAAGGCTGCTGTTCATGAGCCTGGACTCTGTCGTTTTCTTTACCCGTCTCGGATGTGACAGCGACAGACACCGACACACACTCCTCTGCTTCTGCAGCAGCCAGAGCCGGGGGGGGAAACACGCCTGGTGCTTTTCAGCCAGCTTTTCTGCTCTTCTTTTTTTCTGGCAGGAGATGGAGAGTTGAACTTTGTTTTCCTGGGAGTTTGGTTTTTCTTCTTCTCTTCTGGACTGTTTCAACAACATCTGAACACATCAGGAGAAGTTTTTCCCAGAGGACCGGGGGGGTGGGCCCTCACCGGCCCAGCTCCGAGGAGAAGGAGAGAGACCACACCTACAGAAGGACTCCGAAATCTTCCCAGGTTTCTCTCCATAGCGAGAGATTTCCTTATTTAGCATTATTATTCCTTTCCTGTGTGTTTGTTAAATAAATAGCTTTTGTCTCTTTCACTTTCCTTCGAGGAAAATTTCTTTTTCTTTTTCCTGAAGCTGGTGGGGGAGGGGTGGTTGTAACCTGCCTTCTATCAGAGGATATTTTCCTCCAAATTTGTCCAAACTGGCACAGTGTGCCACAGGGAACTCACTGAAAATCCAGAAAATGACAGAAAAAACCCCAGATCTTTGTGTTTCAAGCGAATTAACTCAATATTAATTGAACCAAATTTGCAAACACAGGCCCAGTCCCCATCTCCTGCCCTTGGGGGGCTGCTGGGGTGCAAGGAGCTGCCTGGCCAGGGGAGCTGAGCAGCAGCCGGGATGGGCTCCGAGCAGGAAGCTTCTACGGTCTGGCCTCGGCATCCCAGATGGACTCAGGACCTCCCCAGGCTCCCGCAGAAGCTGCTCCCCAGCTGGTGCGTGGTGCTCGCAGGCTGCTCGTTTCCTGCTCAGGGCCCCTGGCTGCTGCCATCAGCAGAGTCAACAGGAGTCCTACAAATAGTTCAAACAGCTTGGAGTTAAATTTGTGAGTATTTGTGCCTACTGGGAAGTGGCTTTAACTTTTGTGAAGGCAGCGGGGCTCAGGAGCGGGGAGGAAGAAGGGAAAGAGGGCAGAAGGAAAAAAAAATGTAAAACTCAAGGAGATTTGGAAAAATCTCTGAAAAAATCTAGTTATTTTTATGTCAGCCTCCTCATTGTTGAGGACTTTTTTAAAAGATAATTTTTGAACTCTCAGGTTGCCTGGGCTTTCACAGGAGGAACAGAAAAACCTTGGTATTCTGGGTAAGAAGGAAAGAAAAACTGGATTTATCCATCAAAATCTGCACATCTTGTTTCTCTGTGCAAGCACCTAAAAGTAGGTTCTAAAAGTGATCCTGTTAATCCTGCTCTCCTGAATACAGGGAAATATTCTGGATAATGCCAGACTCGACAAAAAACAGTTCTGTGAGGAGAACAAGAGAATGTCCTAAATTGGGAGGGACCCACAGGGATCACCCAGCCCAGCTGCTGGCCCTGCCCAGACACCCCAACAATCCCACCCTGGGCATCCCTGGCAGCGCTGTCCAAACGCTCCTGGAGCTCTGGCAGCCTCGGGGCCGTGCCCATTCCCTGGGGAGCCTGGGCAGTGCCCAGCACCCTCTGGGGGAAGAACCTTTCCCTGATCTCCAGCCTGAGCCTGCCCTGGCCCAGCTCCAGCCGTTCCCTGGCTGCTGTCCCTGGCCCGGGGAGCAGAGACTGGAGCTGCCCTCCGGAGGAGCTGTCCCAGCCTAGGGCACAGCTGTCGGTGACTGTGGTGACATGGCCTGATGTGGGATGACCCCTGCTGAGAAGAGCCGTGGGGTGTCTGGAGATGATGCCTGAGGTGGCCACCTAAAAGCAGAGACTAGACCAGAATAAGGGAATAAAGGTCGGATTTATGAAGGGCCTTCAAGGTACCCCCTGGGCAGGCCGAAGGCTGCACCCAACACGGAGCCCGGGTCACGGGTTCTTCACTTTTATACGTTTGGTCCATTTGCATATCAGGGTTAATTCTCCAATTATAACCCCAGTTAATGATGTAATTACCCCAGGTTTGCCCCCCCTAGGCTTTAGTTGACACATTTTGGGGCCTGGGACATTCGAGGTGTCCTTGGAGAGCAAACCCAGCGAGGTTTGTTATGTCTGAGCAGCAGGAGAGAACAGCAGCTGACGGGGCACACGGAACTCAGAGTGACACACCCGGCATGCAGGGCTTGGAAAATACTAAAGTTAAAACCTAAGGCATCAGAGAGGATGACCCAGGCTGAGGTCAGTGGAACAAACTGGGTGATACCTGACCCCCTTAAGGACAAGAGGGAGGTCCCGGGGACACCGGAGGCAGAGCAGTGGGACACTGGCAGTGGCTGAGGGGTCGTGCCAGACACTGCCATGGCACAAGAGCAGAGATGGGGTCTGCAGGCTGCGCAGCTGTCAGGCTGAGTTGGGTGCTGGGTGTGGACCTAGAAAGAGAAGGATGGAGCTGGGGGTTCCCTGGCTTGGCCACTACAAGGTGATATTCTACAAACACACATCCAATTGCTGCTGAAAACCCAGGCTTTAAAGCCAAGGCATTTTTTTCACAAATAAATCCCCCGGCAGTCTCTGGCATTGGCCTTTCCCTCCTGATGGGCTCAGTGTGTTGGGTGCTCACAGACGTTTCCACAGAATCCCAGAATTCCTGAGGCTGGAAAAGCCCTCCCAGCCCATCGAGTCCCAGCTGTGCCCGATCCCCACCTTGTCCCCAGCCCAGAGCTCTGAGTGCCACCTCCAGGCCTGGACACCTCCAGGGATGGGCACTCCAAACCTCCCTGGGCAGCCCCTGCCAAGGTCTGACCACCTTTTCCATGGAGAAATTCCTCCTGATGTCCAACCTGCCCCTCCCCTGGCCCAGCCTGAGGCCGTTCCCTCTCCTCCTGTCCCTGTTCCCTGGGAGCAGAGCCCAACCCCCCCCGGCTGCCCCCTCCTGTCAGGGAGTTGTGCAGAGCCACAAGGTCCCCCCTGAGCCTCCTTTTCTCCAGGCTGAGCCCCTTTCCCAGCTCCCTCAGCCGCTCCTGGGGCTCCAGCCCCTACTTTGTATTGTGGAGTTTGAGGAAATCCTGGCACAGCCCAGAATTTAGGGCTGAACTTTCCTCAGCTGAGCTCTGGCTTCACCACATGAGTTATGTCCCAGTGGCTCTGCAGGGACACAAACCAGGAGTGTTTGGCCCATTCAGATCAATTCCCGGAGGGTTTCCATGGGATATCTGGCCCTGGAAAGAAAATCTTTGTAAATACACCTGCCTGGAGCTGCTGTCAGCCCTCTGGGGAATAAAGCAGTTAAGGACATTGAAAATAAATGTCAAGAAATTGCAAGGAGAGTCACCTGCTCATTATTTTTATCAGTCCTTGCTGAAAGAATGCAGCTTTAGGTAGCACACGACAGTGAGAAGCTTTAAATGTCACATCTTTCTTCCTTAATTCACACCGGGCAAAGGCAGCTGCCCGTTACAAGTTCCCGCTAATGAAGGACGTGTGTAAGAGCGGCCACCCAGAGCCCTGCTTAACATGCTCAGCCTTCCCTGGGCATTCATCACAAAGCCAGCCCTGCCTGCTGCAAGCTCCTCCAGCCCATTGCCGCTCTGCCGTGGATTTGGGATCACCGAGCCAGTGCAGAGCTTTGGGCTTGCAGGGAACAGCTTTGTCCTCCTGTCGCTGTTACGTCCGAGGCACATAAAGAAAATGACACAGAGTCCAGGCTCATGAACAGTGGAAGCCGAAGCTTCTTCTTTAATAATTTTCTGACTACTATATAGGATAGATGGCAAAAGTGTGTTGAGTGGCAATAGGTAATTGGTTCCTCGGCCAGCCACCCCTTGAGAGGATTGGCCAAGTTCTAAGATACCTATTCCAAAATATTTTCAAAGTCAAAGCCATAACAATCTTGCAAAACAGCTTGTGAGTGCAAGAAGTTTATGGAACTGTGACCTTGTTTAAAATAGTTTGCATAGGAAAGACAGTCTGCTCACAGAATATTGAGAAAAGGCTGAAGAATTTCCCTGCTTCTAGCTTTTTAGCACCTACACCCTCCGAGCACTTGTGCACTCATCAGGAGCAGTGCTGGGGGCAGGAGGGTCGGGGCTGCACTCAGCAGGATGTGTCTGGCCTGGGGAAACAGGAGGGAAGAGCAGCCCATGGGCCCGATGCCATGAGCGCCACGTCCAGGCCTTCCTTGGACACCTCCAGGGATGGGCACTCCAAACCTCCCTGGGCAGCCCCTTCCAGTGCCTGGCCACCCTTTCCATGAAGGAATTTTCCCAATATCCAACCTGCCCCTCCCCTGGCCCAGCCTGAGGCCGTTCCCTCTCCTCCTGTCCCTGTTCCCTGGGAGCAGAGCCCGACCCCCCCGGCTGACATCTGAGGGATTTATTAATGAAAAAATGCCTTGGCTTAAAGCCTGGGTTTTCAGCAGCAAATTGATGTGGTTTTATAGAATATCACCTGGTAGGTGACCGAGCACCCAGTGCCCAGTCCTGCAGCCTGAATGGGGCATTGAGAAAGACGTGGTGCCCTTCTGCTCTATGCCTAAAGAGGCCTCTCCCAGCTTTGTGAACAGCCAGGCAGGGAGGAGGGAGGGAAAGGGGGATCAGGGAAAGGGAGATCAGGACCTGCGTGTCACAAAATCACAGAATCAAGGAATGGTTTGGGTGGGAGGGACCTTAAAGCCCATCCAGTGCCACCCCTGCCATGGGCAGGGACACCTTCCACTGTCCCAGGCTGCTCCAAGCCCCAATGTCCAGCCTGGCCTTGGACACTGCCAGGGATCCAGGGGCAGCCACAGCTTCTCTGGGCACCCTGTGCCAGGGCCTGGCCACCCTGCTCATCACTCTGCCATGGCCAGCAGCTCCTCTTCTCTCTGCCACCCTGTAAGCTCCTGGTGTCCTCCACCTGTCACCAGACTGATCTCCGTCCTTCAGGTCAGGTTTGCCCCTGGACTTTCTGGAGACATGTTGATTCCTAGAGGAGTTGGAAAGGAAAATTTCCCTCGTCCTGGGGGGTTGCAGGACGGGCATGGCAGGCCCAAGGTCTGCATGGTGTGTGGAAATTCTAGAAATGTCTGTTTATTCCTCTCTGTGTAGCCAGGCTGGGAGAGCTGGGGGTGTTCACCTGGAGAAAAAACGGCTCTGGGGAGGTCTGTCTGATTTCATAGCTGGGGACATTCCCTGGCAGTGCCCGCCGTGTCCACACTGATGTGACCCTGAGCAGGAGCCACCACAGCTGAGAAATCCCCTGGCACCCACCAGCATGAGTTTGGCCTGATCAGCTCCAGAGGAACCCGGGCTGGCTTCCAGCACCCAGGGCCTGATGCAGCAGGACACTGATGCCCACGGTTATTTCAGCAGCAGCGCTCAGCAGGCACTTCTGGAAGAGGTGAAACTGGGCCAGGAGCCATCCTGGAGGGGCTGCAGGGACCTGTCAGGGTGGCCAGAGCCCTCTGTGCCCCGGGAGGGTGGGGGATGTTCCCCATCCCTTTGCCAGGCTTGTGGGGTGCAGATAATGCCTGAGTCAGCAAGAGAGACAAACCTCTGCTGCCAATGCTCCCTGACGCTCCCCTCAGGCCTCACGGCGTCTCTGTGCAGGTGGAATGTCCTGTCTCCATCCCCACCAAGGACCGGGATGGGCAGGTACCTCCCTGGTGAGCTCTTGGGGAAGTTCTCCCCAGTGGAACTCAGGGTCACCCCGCACTGAGGGACATCCCGCTCTGTGGTGGCAGGATTGGACATCAGAGCCAGCACTGAGCTGCCTGGGATCGCACTGACTGTGCTCCCCGACCTTATCAGCCCCCTCAGGCCCTACTGGGACACCCTGTGCACAGGGAATGTCCTGTCCCCATCCCCACAGAGGCCTGGGATGGGCGGGGAGCCAGGGCAGAGCTGGGGAGCTCCCTGCGCCCATCCCAGCTCCGCTCAGGCTGCCATCCTGGCTCGTCTCACAGCACTGGTTCCACTGGGGATGGAGCCCAGCTGCTGCTTTTGTCCACGGATGAGCTGGGATTGGCTCAGCAGGTCAGAGAGCAGTGCTGATAACGCCACAGTGGGTTGCATCCCCACATGGGCCATTCACTGTTGGACTCGATGCTCCTTTGGGCCCCTTCCAACCAGAACATTCTGTGAGTCTGTGAAAATCATCTCAAACTTCCCCCTCCAAACACACATTCCCTTTCCAAGCTCCCCAATTGCCCATCTGTGCCTGCTTTGAGGAGGCTGCTCCCACACCGTTCCCATCCCAGCGCTGACTGGGAGACGCTGGGACCCAGCTGCTGGGCCAGGATCATTCCCAGGCTCGGCGCTGCCAGACGGTCACGGCTGAACATTTAATCAGGCACTGGCGTCCTGCGCCCGGCCAGAGCTCCTGATAGCTCTCGAGGAGATGGAAATGTAACCTTTGAATGAACAGCCCTTTAATTACGCCGTGCCCGCCCTGCTCTGTCCCTGCCTGTTGGGGTGCACCATGTGCTGGAAGAGAGACGGGCCCTGAGGATCAGAGAGAGGGCCTCTGTCCTGGGCCCAGAGGTGACCCTGGGAGTGCATCCAGGTCACCGGGGATGGACTGAGAGAGGATTGTGTGTTTATGGACAGACTGGGCCTGTGAGAAGTGTTCATTGGAGTTTGTGGCCTTATAGGGCATTGTTTGCCTGTTACCATAACAGGTAAAATCTGTGCAATGCCCCAGGTGATTGGGGGACACTGTGGTGAACATCTTTCCTTGTTCTAGGATGTGATATCCTGTTGGGTGCTGGGATTTAGGGAATTCTGACTGCGCCATAAACGGCTTTGCATTTCCCATCTGATGAGCGAGGTCCTTGCCCGTGCGTCATTACTGCAGCCTTCCCCTGCAGAAGCCCGGGGAATGTAAATGGAGCAGGGCGCTCCCACCCTCACCTGCTGCCGGGGGCCTGCTCTGGGCAGTGATTGAGCAGTTAAGGCAAGGGGGGCGACTCCTGCTCTGCAGCCCCAGGGAAACGCTCCCTTCCAGTACTGGGGACCCTCCCGGAGCACCTGTCCTTGGTGGGAATCCAGTTTAAGCTCCTGAATCCCTGCAAAAGCCCTGCAGGAGAGGCCGTGTCTTAGTCAGGCAAATGCAGCACTTGAGCTGCACAATGAGCCCGGCTCTTGCAGGGATTTCATCCAAGCACAGGCTCGGCCTGACCTTTTCTTCCTTGTTTTTTGGGGGGGTGGGGGGTGTTTCTGGGGTGGGGCTCGCTCTGCTCAGAGAGAAGCACCATCAGAGCAGAATACAAAAGCTTTAAAAAAACTCCCAAAGCCAAACATTTCTAAAACTCCTTTGCAACCCTCAGCTGGGAAGCAAATTTGCTGTGCCCTGGCCAGCTGAGCTGTCCCTGGAGCCCTGGAGGGGACATGGCACACTCCTCTCCTTGCCAGGCTGGCAGGGGGTGATGCTGCAGCTCTGCTGCTTCAGGAGTACACCAGCACCTAAAGGGGCTCCAGCAGAGCTGGAGAGGGACTTGGGACGAGGCATGGACACAGGGAATGGCTTCCCAGTGCCAGAGGGCAGGGATGGATGGGATATTGGGCAGGAATTGTTCCCTGGGAGGGTGGAGAGGCCCTGGCACAGGGTGCCCAGAGAAGCTGTGGCTGCCCCATGATCCCTGGCAGTGCCCAAGGCCAGGCTGGACACTGGGGCTTGGAGCAGCCTGGGACAGTGGGAGGTGTCCCTGCCCATGGCAGGGGTGGCACTGGATGGGCTTTGAGGTCCCTTCCCACCGAAAGCATTCCATGGTTCTCAGAATATGGGAGAGGCTGTGTGAATCCAGGATTTCTCTCACTGCTGTTTAGTGGAGGAAGGAAATGGAGATAAAGCGTCAGCCAGGGTTCAACTCGAGACCTCAGAGAGTTTGCTGTTGTCCTTTTAGCCAAATGAAAAGATGAAAAGGAGCCAAGCCTTTGACAGGGATTTGCTAATTGGGGCAGAGTGTCTCCAACAGCTAACCTGGAGCTGTGTGAGCAGGATGGGAGGCAGGGATGGATTCCTGGAGGGGTCAGGCTCTTTGCCTCTTGCGAGGATGGGTCAGAGCGTTTTGTATCAGCCCTCGACACCGGGGTCAGTGAGATCCCAGGCAGCTTGGTGCTGTCACAGACCCGGCATCGATGTCCGCTCCTGCCACTGGAAGTGGGATGTCCCTCAGTGCAGGTGACCCCGAGTCCTAACGTGGATGACTCTCCTAAGAGCTCACCAGGAATTCATCTGCCCTCTGCTCCAGGCAAATGTGAACAGAAATAGGGTGGTGGAAGGTGGAGCCCTGGGAGGAGGAGTCTGGCTGCCCTTCCAGACCTGCCACACCTGAGCACAGCACTGAGCCACCACATCCCACCTCCCCTCAGCCCCTTCTCCCACCTCCAGGGCTCCTTCCATGCTCTCCAGCCCAAAGCCAAGTGCAGCTGGTTGACCCCCTGCTTCTCTGACCCCCCTGCTGAGGTCCAAGGAGCCTTTCCAAACCCAGCTGCACCTTTGGTCCTGCCCAGTAAGGACCCTCCCCTCCCCTC
>VZTI01000137.1:233860-269427 GCA_013397865.1 Struthidea cinerea | reverse complement strand
AGAGAGGCTGGCACTGGGCTTCTGGTTTTGTTGGTTGTTGCTGCCGGTGTTGTTGTTTGTTTGTCTTGTTTTATATACATACATATACTAGTAAGGTCTGACAGTTCAATATCTAGCATTTATTTACCTTTTTCCCATGCTGTGTGGGCATTCTGTTTGTCAATAAACGGTTGGTTTGTTTTTTTCACTTTCATTCACTAGTATTCATTTCCTATTGGCGAAAAGGGATTGTTGGAACCCTTTTTAGAGGAAGCACTCATTCCAGAGTGTTTTTCTCCCAAACTTGTCTCTAAACTGAAACAATGAGACACAGCTGGAAGGTGACTGTCAGACTCACCATTTCACCCGTTCCTTAAAGGCTATGAGGACACAATGCTGGTTTGACTCAGAAGTTAACAACCTCCTGAGCTCGCAGCAGCTCAGCAGCTCAACTCCTCTGGAAGTAGGCTTTATTTCTTCCTTCTCATCTGTTCTCATTCTCCTGTTAACTCTTTGTATTGATAGGAACATCTTCCATTCTCTTCTCCCTCTTCCTCGTGCACTGTTCAGAGAAGTGCAACTGAAGTCTGCAACTAATTAGACATTTCCCACCTGGTATAAATTCTCAAAACAAGTAATTAAAGTCCAGCCTCATTTTTCACCCCTCACCCTTGCATTGTTTGAGAAACTGAATTGCTAATGATTCTGGGAAACCTGAACTACTGCTGCCTGCAGTTACCTAATAGCAGGCAATATTCTCAACCTATTTTGCGACTTTGGAGGTTTGTGATAATCTGTTTGAGAAGGGAACGAAATTCAATGTTTCCCCAGCACCAAAAAGTTATTATCAAATGAGCAATTTTCTGTGAAGTATCCCTTCGGAGGAGTCTGTGGTGTGTTCTCATGTGCTTATTTGCTCAGACCATCAAGGGAGCTGGGAACTTGCACTGTAGGTGATGCAGGAAAGTACAAAACTACAGGAAGCCCTCTGAGCAAGTCCCATACCAGGTTCCAGAATTCAGAGTTATTTATTTCCACTGGTCCTCTTCTCTTTGGTTTTGCCTTGTATATTATTGCAAAGCCAGAGACTGTTGCCATCTCATCTTTTCAATTCATTGGCGATCAATAGTGTTTGTCAGTGACCTGTACTGGTGCAGTCTGCGAGCAGTGGAAGGTAAGGAAAAAGCTGAATGAAAGGACAGACAAGTACAATTCTTTGTGCCCTCTCAAGTATAATTCTTTGTGCCCTCTCAGCTTTCCTGCTCAGCCCAAATGCACAGCTACAGACTATGGTCTGTGCTCCCACATGGTGCCTGTGGTAGCCATCAGGAAAGATGTAGGCAAAGATCTTCAAAATTAACACAAATATTTCCTTCACAAATACAGCTTAGAAACCAAAGTAACTGAACGCAATTTGTTCTATGCAAAACATTCTGCAGCTGAAAACATCATTATAATAAAAAACCCTAACACTAGAACTCTAGGACTGAAAATATGATGTCTTGTTTCTACTCTTTCAAAATAATGCTATGTGCTATTACAATATATCTGTTTTAAGCTGATGAAACTTCTATTAACCCTACTATGATTCTGTATAGTGGTGTTTTGTTTTTTTTTTAATGGATTTCAACCATTTATCAGTGAAAAACTCTGTGTGAATATCTCTAAGTGAGTATCTAAAATAATTTCATCTAATAGGATCAAAGAATTACAGAAAATCACTTTGCACAGAATACAATAGTGTGCTGTTACAATATATTTCAAAACATAACTTGTATAATCTGTATATCTATAACAAAATTTAGATTTGTTTCTTCACCATAACACAGTTCTAGACAAACTTTCCAAAACAAAAATCAAAGAGCACTTGAGAAGCAGAAGAAATAAATTTGTAATAAAAGCCTAGTGTTCTGCACAGATAGTGAATGAAACTCTAGGAACATGAGTATTTTTCATCATAATTTTTCATAGTAAAGATGTCATTGTAATAAAAGTATGTTTTTAAATTAGTGACATTTGCAAATTGGTTTCAGATTTATGAGAAAGCTGTGCTGGTGGGAAATAATCCAAGAAAAAAAGCTCAGAAATGTTAATTAGAAAGTACAATACTTGTTGTGTCTTGAGCTACCAGAAATATCTGTTAATTGCTACCAGTCATCTCCTTTCACTTCAAGCTGATCTAATTAATTTCAAAACACCCTTGAATTTCAGAGCCTGGGTTTTTAGGTTTCAGAAAATTTTTTTGCTCTTGACGGCTTCAATAAAAACTCACATATTGTCTGAATCAGGTAGATGTTTTAAAGTAGATCCCATTTTATGTAGATCCATGGCCCATTTTCCTTCCCATACCCTTCTGTCTTAATATAAAATACTTTTGATGCACAACATACCTGATATAAACATTTGAGATAACTGTGTTTGTATTTAGGAAATTTTAACTCATGCATAACATACGTAAAAATAATTTTAAAAGACGGCATCTATTTATATACATTTTTTCATAATCACCTCCTATGAAGGTGAATTATTACAGAAATTAACTGTATGCATAACATATTTTGCATTCTGTGCATTCTGTGGCCCTTTTGAATGAAGTATTTCTAAATGAAGTATTTCAACTTCATTTATATTTTGTGTTTAGGAATTACCCTAGAACAGGATGCAGAACAGTTCCCTCTGCACATTTAACTAATTTAGAGCAAGCATTTGGACACAAGGGTTTTGTTTAGAATTATGACTAACATTAGAAAGTTCTATCTGTCAGTTGAGAAGCATATTTGGGTGGGGGATAAGGCCCCATCCATCAATGGGCTCTGGCAATGAAATGCCCACAAGACTCTAGCCCTCCAATGGCAGGATGAGGGCAGACCCAAGGAGGGATCTGAGGGTGGTTCCATGGGCGGATCTGAGGTCTGAGGCCACCACCCCCTTTCTAGAAAGTTCGGTAAGCTTGACACCCCATTGGCTCCCTGACCTAACTCCCGCCTCCATGTTCAAAAAGTTCCACCCCTCTTGTTGTACCCCATTGGTTATTTCCCTTTTCCCTGCCCCTGTCTCCCTTAGTATAAGAACCCTGGAGACTTCCATTTTCAGGGTCTTTGTCTGTGGACTCTTCAGAATAATAAAGCTCCTGGAACCCACACAAAGACCCCTCTCTCCTTTGCCCCTGAGCAATGCCAGTTCATCCATCTAGCAGGTTGGGACGTGCTTCCTCCTACAAGGAGCCAGCACTGAGCCTTTGACCAGCAGCCGCATTACGGCTGTGTCCCCTCAGCTTGAGGGCACGCTCCGGAGGTGCCATTTGGACACAAGCGTTTTGTTTAGAATTATGTCTGACATTAGAAAGTTCTATTTGTCAGTTGTTTGAGAACCATATTTGAGGGGGGGGATAAGAATTCTTAAACATAACTGTACATTAAACTCAGATGAAAGTGATATTAGGTGAAAGTGTGAAATCAGGTGTTTGTTGGTTGGTTTGTTTATTACCTGCAGAAATTACAAGTGTGGTGAAGGTGTTCAGCTTTTTCCCAGCTTGCTTTCCTGTGCAAAGGTAAACTTTGGATGCCCATTTAAATATGGTTCAGACACTGCTAGCTTTATACATCTGAATAGTCAAAGTGTGCAGTGAGTAATCACAAAGCGTGCTTCCCTTCAAGTATCTGGCCAATGATCTCCCTTTTAGCCTGAAGCGATAATTGTCTGTGCATTTTAACAGTTCATTTGCTTTCACTACACTACTTGTTTCTTAGCACATTGGATTTTACTCTGTTTTGAAGAAAAACCCTTGTGATGGTTGAAGTGAGCATTTGTATTAAATGTGGTGCAGTGGAAGAAATTCTGATACTGGCTGTGCACATTTTTACATGGATAAGCAGTATCTATGGATGCCATCTCTAAAAGGATTTATTTATATCTCTTGTCTTACAGAAATGATGGATGAAGGTGCCATATTTACCATATAATAGTATTTTCCCAGGTATTGTTTTTTTTCAAATACAAATACAGCCATAAAACAAATACTCTCTGTGGGCTCTAAGCACCAAATTAGAGAGAGAGTAAAGTTTACATAGCACTCTAAGTGGTGACCAACTAAAAGAATAATTTCCCGAATGGATAAAGAAAGGAAAAGAATTAAGCACACTAACTTCTAAGCAGTTCTTTGGCCCAAGAAATTATGTGAGGATAATGTATCATTAATAAGAGTCCTACAAAGTTTTGCAATCAGCTTCTGCTGCAAAATGTCAGTCTGTACAAGATTAGTATAAGGGATGAACTGAAATGTGTGTGCAGCCTCAAGAGGCAGCATAGTTGGGGATTATAAACATGCTTCTGTTCAGTTTAAATACAGTATAGTGAAATTAACCTTATTTCAAATGCTTTTTGCTGTTGAAGTTTTTCAGAATGTATTACTTTATTTCTCTCAGTGCAGTGGAGAACTTGTTTTTTATAGCAGAACAATTCTGGTCCAAAGGAAGTTGAACTGCTTTACAACATTGGAACAGGGAGAAACAGACAAGACAGAATAAAGACTGAAGTATATTTCATTTACTTAATTTAACATGACATTCCCTTCTCAGATTGTCTTTAAAAAAACCAAATGTTGGGTGATGTTTTTTACCCTGTGTCATTACAATATTACCAGTAATTGTATCTTTGTAAACTCTTGTGTATCTTCTTTCATTGAGTAAAATTGCCCAGCATAATATTTGTTTTCTAAGAAGGAAAAAGAGGGGGTGAAAAAGGATGAGGGAAAATAATTGTCCCCTAAAAAAGTTGTCTGAATATGCTATTTTCTTACTTGCTCTCTGAGATATTTTTAAGGATTGTAACACTCATTAGTAAAGAAGGACTTGACATACAAGGTTTTGCTCTCCCTTTTTCAAAGGTGTTAAATTTAATAATATCTTTTATTGATGGTAAACACAAATACTGCGCTACTCCAAACTTATTTTTCTTCCTCTTTTAATTGAAGATATTTTGTACTCTGTTTTCAGATATCTTACATGTGCAATACAACCTCATGCTGTTATATAATATTGTTCCAATTTGACAGCGATCTGAAAATGTACCAAAAACCATCAAGAAGTTATTTTCGTGTAGATGATAACAGGTTGCAATGCTTATAGGATGTGCTTATTGTCTTAAACTTGTGTTTAATGGTGTGAGAAACAAATGTAATGGGTATCAACACAAAGCAACACACAATTTTGAAAGCTGGAGTTTATCTGAAGGATGCAGAGACTGGCTGGAGCAGAAAAGAGTGCTGTACCAGATGCCTCTCTGCTCAAACTTTAATTTACTATTTTATCTCACAAATTTATTAACTTATACTGTATAAGTTCAAATTAATTCTTAAAGTAAACAGCACTTTGCTGTTCATTATTTTTTCATTTTATTATTTCAGTAATTTTTGAGCTCTTAGAAAGGTATACCATGTTCTTTTTCAAAAAAACCCACATCACCTTCTTCTTGTTTCCAAGGCATTCTTTGGATGACTGCTGGATGACAGATGGTCACCGTACGTCCCTTCATATCTACAATATGTGTTTAAATGTTACCAGTGCCACCTTTGCCTTTCCATGACAATTTGGAAAGAAGAGTTTAAAAACAGTAAGGGATGCATGTGGAAAATTTAAAGTCCTTTGGCAGTGGAACCTGACCTTTTGGATTGTAGGGATATTAGCCATTCCATATCTTTCAGGAATATTTAGGTCTTAGACTTTTTAAAAAATTATTTAAATCACTGTGAGTGTAATACAGTATGATTGGACTTCTGGTTTTCTTCAGCTGATAGCACAACCCCATCTATATTATTTTTTTCATACATAGTTAAGCTGTTTCTCTGTTGTGTCCCACAGCTGTTCTGTTCCAGTGTTGCATTAATTTTTCATGTCCTTCATTTACAATCCTGGTTGAACTATTAATGTGGACTTAAGGGTAAATCTTTAACTCTCTAACTCCCCTAAGTAGTCTTTTCTTATTTTCTGTTTTATTCCCTGATTGTGTCACCAAAACCCTGAGTTGTTTTTAGACTGAAATGTATGCTCAGTCATTGAACACAAAGGCTTAAAAAATTAATAAAGAATAATGAAGATCACAAAGGTAACTGGGATCACAAATCAAGAGAGTGATAAAAGGTTGGTCTAATCTCAAGTAAGGTAAGCACATAGCATATGCTTATCATGACTATCTACATTTTAAAAACGATAAAGCAAATAAAACCTTTGTGCTCATGGTAAGCATGATAGCCAAGGGGAAGGGAATTTTAACTGCTGATAATTTAGACCTGAATTGTTAAAAATTCTTTTTTAAAATCTCAGTGCTTGACTTTATACAAACTAAATCATGTGCTACAAACTGTTAAGTAGTAAGGTACATGAAGTTATTAAATTATATTTCAGATAGAAACTGATTAAATGTGTTTCATTGTCATAATCCCTGTTTAGTGAAATCTGTATGGAAAATAATTAGGCTCTTTTAATCAATGCTGGAAGGCTTTACCTTAAGACATTTCTTCCCACTCTCTAGTCTTCTGTCATCTGTACTTTCTGACATGGCAAGAGTTCTTGCCAAAATAACAAATTTAACATTATCAATTAATCTCCAATAACAGTGCAATAAATGGCAAACATTGTGAACAGATAGCCTACATCCAAACAGAATGAAATTAATTTTACCCAAGGAACCAAATGTTGCACCTCAAATTCTGTGAGCAAAAGCATTCAACTGTGAAGTAGCAGAAAACACTTACTCAAGATAAGTAAAGGAAAAAAAAAAAGCATTTTGTAATCAGTAACATTCCTTACCAAACCACTCCTCCTCCATTACCTTAGTCCTGAGTCCTAAGGGAAGCCAACAAATTACCTTCAGAAGTTGACTCTGGAGTCATAAATCTAAAAAAGATTAACAAATTACAAATCACAGACTCAGCAAACGTATTAGTTTTCTGACATACAATAAATTTCCTCCTGCCTAACATCCAACTAAGCCGTCAATGTTCTAAAATCAATATTTAGCTTTTTCTTTCTATCCAAGAGTGTTAAAGACTTAATCATCTCCCTGTCTCCTAACAGTCTCTTTTATTCTTTTGGTTCAGATTGTTATTTTAGCTCAAATCGGTTAATTGACTTATGTAGTAAATTAATGCCAGTGAAAAGTTCTGTTGTCTCCTGTTTCTGTTCTACATTTGTGTCAGCCTTTTTGAAAGAAAAGTAAGAAGCTGTAGAAAAGCTAGAGTCAAGACTTTAGATACTTCATTGACTTCAAATGACAGTTGTACATAATTTTCATTTTAATTTCAATACAAAGGTGATATTTACTTGCTAGAAACTCTGATAATTTAAATTTCATTAATGTCATATATCAGAAATTGCTTTTTTTAGTGCAAAAGATTTGGAACTAGATGACTACAATGAAGACGTAAAAGCTACAATTTTGTGCAAAACAGTTATACTGTCTTCACATTTCTGTGTGAACATTGACTACAAAATTGCTCCTTACAAACACATTTGAAATTATATTCAGGGTATTCCACTCAAATTAAATTTTCACTGGTAAAATTTAATTCTAATTCATCATAATTTCTTTAGTGACTGTACTTATTCGTGGTTAAAATGCTTGTCATAAATTTCTGTAGGCGAAATTGCCATATTAGCACCTTTTACTATAAAAACCAGTATAATTACTATGGCAATGCTTTTACTAGTTTTGTAAATTGTCTGAAGCTGGAAAAGCTTAATGAGACATTCTAGTGTGATAGATAGATTAGTGTGAAAATTAATTTGTGTTAATCCACCTTACATGGGAGAAGTATGAGTGTAAAAAAATGTAAGTAGGAATTACCGATTTCAAAGTATAACATCATTGTTAAATACTCATCCTTAGGGACCTATTTTATGAGTTGTGCGGGTATCTAACCATGTTACTGCTTTATTTGTAATGGATTATACATGTCAAGTCTTCCTTTACATAACTTCTTTTTAAAATTTAATTTTGTATTTCTTCAGAAAAATACTTCTAGCTGTTCAACACTACAGTTTGTCTCATAGCATTTTTTAAGGCTCTGCTTTCAAGAATAGATGAGGATTGTGCAGTTTTTGTTGTGTGCAAATCTAATATATCCTAAGGTTTTTCAAATGTGGAATCATCAGTTTCGCTAGAAACCCTGAAAGCAGCTGAAATAAACTAAATTTTACTAACACCCTCCAAAGCTGCAAAGTAAAGGCTTTACTTTAACAGACAATGTCACTAGCATTAAGATGAATTATTAATATAGCCATCTCAAGGAAATAAATACACTTAGAAGCACCTGAACAGGTCTGGAGCTTATGTTCCCTTTTCTGAATGAAATATATTTGCAATTAATAAAAGGAGGAGAAGCTATTGAAAATTTCATCAGATTAATTGTAGAATTTGCCCACTGATCTTAGATTTAGATCTATTTCAGTAGATTAACTGATTTAGACATCAAGAACGTTGTATTAAAAAGGCTGCTATATACATTTTTTAATTCTTAAAATAACAAACCAACAAAGTTTTCCCAAACAAATTCATTTGGATAGCACTTGCAGACTTCGGTATTTTTGAAAGGGATACAAGGTTGCCCAGGAAGTATGTGGAAACTTCAAACATTTTTTCACCCACAGTAGGAATTCATAGGTTGAAGTGGGATTTTAGAGACATGGATTTTTTTAAACGGATGTCATCACTGTATCATTGACTCTCAATACCTGTAGAATGGGAAGCAAAAACTAGCAAATATAAGAAAAATTAGCAGATGAAAACTAACAAAGTACTAAACTAAATCTGCAAGGATGGTAAGATTTCCCTAATCACTGCATGGAGAAAAATGAAACATTTTACAAACTGTTTGAGAAGACATTATTCTCCTAAGAAAGTATGTATTACTATTTTGAACAATTCACAGGGACTCAAGAAGAACTAAAAAAAAAATTTTTTTGTTAATTCAGCAAAAAATTAAAGCTTTGAATTACTATGGTAGAAAAGTAAACAACCATTTTGCCTTAAAGAACTAATAGTTAAAAGAACAATGACATTTAAAAAAAAAATCCTATTGTGAGACGTCTGTAGAGCTGTTGTGAAAGCCAAATGCACGTGTAATGGCAAGGGACTGTTGCAAGGGTCGGAAAATTTAAAGCGGGTGAAACTGATTTTGTAAATGGCAGCCCTTTTACAATTCTGTTTGTGTTTGATTGCCTTTAGAAGGAAAGCCTCCAGCTTCACTTAGAAATGTAAAGACAATCTGATAGAAACGTGATAGGAAAAGCTTTCACTACCATTTCATCTGCTGTTTTGAAGTCTACCCATAGATACATTTTTGGAGGTATATGCCTGCTTTGGTACATAATCTAACATGGGACTGCTGGTTGTAGACTTCAGGTGGTAGCATGGAGTAAGTGAGCACATGGAGGGAATGACAAAATTTAGGTACAGAAGCAACAAATTACCTAGCTAACTAAAAACCATAATTTAGTAGTGTTTCTCTTCTTTGGTGTCACAATATGCAGCATTCTTCTAAGGGATGTGGATGAACAGAAGTTTTTCAGCTTAGCTTAGTTTAGTTTCGCATGTGAAAGGATAGTAACTATAACATAAATAATGCACTTTAACAACATAATTCCATCTTCAGCAATGAATAAAAAGCCTGGTATGGAGAAGAATGACAATTCTCTCTGTGAGTGTAGAATCCAGCATCACTTTTCTTGCTATGGTAACACAAGACAAATGCTTACACAGATGATTTGTTAAATTGACCAAGTCAGAGAGCAGTAAGCTTTGAAGAAAAATCATCTTGGAAAGTTTATTATGCCTGGTTTGAAATAATAAGCCAAATGAACCTTTGGACGGAGAAAGAGTGAGCACTATTTCTGGCTGCTCCTCTGAAGGCACATATTTTTCCAGCAATTTGTCAGAAAAAGACAGGAAAGTGTTTGCAGGCATTAGCAACAGCTATATTATCTCGGCATTCTGGAGCTGGACATCAAATAAAATTGGCAGAGCTATAGAATTATAGTGAATAAAGTGAGTCATCTGCACCAGAACTGTCTGAAGATGTGACCCTTGAAGATTTCTATGTCAAGCACATCTAGTTATTTCTAAAGACCTCTAAACTAGCTTATCTAGAACATACATTTTAAAGTGCATTAATAATAATAGAAAAAATAATAAAAATACACTCTTTGTTAAACACTGCTAAAATCTATGGAATATACTTTGACCAGCATCATTCAATTTAGTAAATCTTAAAGTTGAAAGTAAATGAAGGTAGGTGAACTGAAGAAAAATTATTTAATCAGATGCATGAAAAGGTAAAGATCAGGGCACATGCTAACAGGAGATAAACAAAAACTAGGAAGAGTACTAGCTGGTAGGTTTTTTATCACTGTAAGAAGAGTCCAGACCTCCACTACAGTATGAGGGATTTTTCTTGAAAATCAATCAATCAATCAATCAATCAATCAGTCTATCAAACAACAACACAACAAAAGAACCACAGGAAAGAACACACATCCCCCCTCCGTGTTTTTTTCAGGAAAAGTGACTACAAGAATTCTGTTTGCCACAAGAAACTTATTTTTTCCTGAAGACAAAATAAATACCTAGCTTTCCATTCCTTTAAATGAACGTAAGTATATCTGAGATACCATGGAATGTGGTAGTGGTTTTGTACTACTTTCTTTAATTTTGATAGCAAAACTTTGCCAACCTGTACATTGTGGTATTTCTGCTATAACAATATATATTTTCCTGCTCGTCCTGTTTTGTACATTTTGACTGATTATAAGTTGGCAGAGGTTTGGTTCTCGTGTTACAGAATATATAGATGCTCTATGTGTAATTTACAGTATTTCCTGGTCTTTGTGTATAGCAACTGTTTCTGCTTGTCTCCAAGGAGTTGCAACAAAATTTTTGGCTGTGCAAGAATACCACTCTTGTGATATTGCAGTAACATTTCAGATTCTAACACATCACACCTAGGTAAATGGGTAAAAGCTACACCGATCAGGAGACTAACTGGATATCCCAGTACTAAGGTGTCAGCCTGGCAGTTATTGTAACTAGCAGCAAAAATATACCAATTATGTTAATTTTGAATAGAAATTATTTTTGAAATTACTTTAAGGGGATCTGATATCTTATTGATAAAATGGAAAAAATCCCTTAATCTTTCAATCTACATCTAGATATTCATAAAAGGGAGAAAAAAAGAAAACGAAACCACACATTCCAAAGAATTTTGCATTATATTTAGAAAATTAGCTTGTATATTGTTCAGTATGACATGAACTTAGCCTGATGAGGCAATATAATGAAGATACATCTGTAATATTTGTACTATAAGTTTCCACAAATAAGAGGTAGGAGCACACTTCCTGCCATACTCCTAGTTCATAGAATAAAACTTAGTATATAGATTTATATCATTTACACTGTTGTGTTATGTGTTCCTGAAAAAATAATTAATAGAATTTTTTTTATTGTTTGCATTTTGAAGGAAGATAACTGAAAATAAGCTATGCAATTTTCATCAACTATGCAAATCAGAGAAGGGTGTTTTTAGTTTAACTTTCATTTATCCGGATGCAAACATTCAACAGGGAAATTTGAAAAGTTCAAAAATTGTGATTAAAATTAAAATTCAAATTAGACTTTTTAATCAGCACTTAAAAATCTTCCAAATACTTGACTAATAATACATGCAGTTTTATTCATTGCTGTGGCAATTAAATGCTAATCTTTTTATTATTATACTGGAAGTTTAAAAAAAATCCAAATTGTTTCCAGTTACCAGAAACCCTGTAAAAGTATTTTTACTTCCATATTTTTCTACTGTGTTTATACTTTTATCTTGTCATAATACGCAAAACCTTCTGTTCTCTTCCATGCTGGGAAAAAATAGCATCCATTCCAAATGCTTGAACCAGGGGGAAGCTGAATTACTGGTGAGTTATTTTGACCAATCATAAGCATTCAGACCAGCTACCCTGAGTTTCAGAAGTGCCCGTGGTCCCTCTTCTGATTTATGCAGAAGGTGCATGTACTGAACAGCTTTGAGGCTTAGGATGCATTCCTGAATGCTTCCATTTAGATTGCAGTGTGAATTTAGATGCTTACATTATGGCGCTTGACTTTTCTGTAGTTGTAATTCTTACTCATTCTGCCAAAATATGAAGGATGAGGTGGGGACCTGTACTTTTCCTTCCAAAATGTGCAAGCTCAAGGCAAGATTCAGGTGAGCTCCTGCTTTTCTTTATTGACGTTCATGTCCCTGTTAGCTGTACACATAACTGTGTCAGTAGTGTTATTAAAACAGAAGAGAAAAATCTGAGTTCGTCATTGATGAAACAGACTTTTTCAAGTGGCAAGTATTTTCTGAATAATAATAATTTTGGAGTATTTTCTAAATGAATAAACTCAATTTAGTATTGCTGCAACAGTCTGTTTATTATATTTTCATGGGGGTAGAAGTTAAGAAAAGCTCAAAAAGCCCCAAATTTTGAATTTACTTAACACATGCTATTTATTCTCTTAAAGTCGTTTTTTCTTTTTAAGGTTAACATTAGAGAGAAAGAATCAGCTTTTTAGTCTCTCATCTTATTTCTGTGAAAGTATTCCTTCCATCAATCCTCTCAGAACTTAGAGGGAAGTGCAGAGGTGCTGGGAATAGGGAAACCCTGCCTGAAAAGCATATGATGCTGGCTGAATGAAGCTTCTCAGGAAATAATTTCCTTTACAAAGAGGCACTTTAGGTTTACAAGTGTGAGTGTGTCTTGGGGTTTTTTTTTAGTTAGTTTTACAAGACTATCTTTACAAGCATGTTTTGTTAACCGGAGTGCAGTACGTGAAGAGATGACTGCTGGTGTGGGAGATCCTTACTGAGCAAGGCAGTGTTTAACAGCAGCAGACTGAAGCAATAGAAGTTTAGGATGGTGATAGAACTCAGACCCTTGAGAATACAAAATTTTCAAGAACAAAAACCGAAACTTTCTGGACTCAGGAACTGTGGATGGAAGAACTTACTCTGGTTATTAAAGATAAGAAAAAGAAGGTAACTATTTTTCTATTTAATGTGTGAGTTATTTTTCTAAGCAATCTCATGAGGAGGGAGAAAGTAGAGGATGAGGAAAAATGGAGATAACAGTGTCAGGAATAAGGCCTGACATATTAAAAAAGCTGATAATTTTTTAAAATTAGTATTGTCATTGTAGACAAATGATTATAAAAGTGCCAGAGTGGCATTTTTTTCTGGGTTTGTTATTTGTTTGGTTGTTTTTTTTTTTTTAATTGATCAACTTTTGCAAGCAACTCACAAATATTAAAACTGAGATATTACAAAATTCAAAATTTAAGAAAATTTGATTTTTCAGTTTTAGTTTTGACAAGGGACAGAGTTTAGATTTCTCAAGAACTGTAACTGTTCTTTTTTAATTGTCTGGATTTATATATGCTCATTCCAATGCAAAGACCAAGTGCAGAGAGTAGGGCAATTTCAGAATAAGCTCCAAATAGTTTATCCATGAATTCTTAAAGCAAATGTTCAATGCTGATTCCCTACTAAATACTTGACTACTGTAAAAAAAAAGAATTAATACAGATCTATCTTGCTAATATTTTTCATTCAACTCTGCTAAAATTGTTGTGTCTTGCTAATTTTTTTTTGCTTAAATTCAGGTGTGCATAAGAACATACCCATTCATATCTCTGAAGAAATTCAGCAGAGTGTGATTGGCATAGTAGTATTTTCAAATGTGTGAAATGTTTATAGTTCATATCTATAGTAGGAACTTTATAGTTCATAGTATCTTCAGAATCGGGTGCTATCAAATCCAAGGTTTTCTTTTGGTGAAACAACTTTGAGAGATTTGGTTTTCATGACTCTCAGAGTTAGGCTTTGAATGTCTTGATTTTCATCTCTCTACAGTGTCATCTTCAGAAAGCAGAATGCATTGGTCTAGACAGAAAAGATAGATAGAATATCTAGCTAAACAGAAAAGTGGCAATGTGATGAAGCAGAAATGTACCCACCCCAAATACTTGCTGAGGTACCAGCTAAGACACATCTTTGAGTGTCGGTGGTGACAACATCTTTATATGCCAAGATGCAGTCCAGCAAATTATGACAACTTCTCCACAAGTAATGAGATTTATTGGACCTGTTTAAACCAAACAGGCATCTACCTTTGATCTCTGATTTAGGTTTGGAGCCTGAGACCCTTCAAGCATATTTCTAGAGCAAGTAATTCAAAAGAAAGCTGGCAATGTAAAAAGATGGTCAACTCTCGGTTCTTTCAAAAAACAGGAGTTTGCAGGATTGGTTTGGCCAGAGCATCTTAAACAAGTAATTAGAAACCATAAGTGAGCCTGATTTAAAAAATTTCAGTGCTCCAGAAAGTCAAGGCCACAGCATGAGAGCACAGGAGCAAAACCCAGCACCTTGCAGTGCTTTCCAGTGCAGCACCAGCAGAGGAAGGAGTGGCACGTACTCAGGGAGAATGAGCTGCTGGCTGTGGGATTTTGGAAGTGAACATTGATTGGCACATCTTTTGGCACAAACTGAACGTTAGAGCCTGGATCCAAAGTATTGATAGCATGAAGCAGCCACTGCTAACTGCACCTTCATGGTCACAGTGTGCTTTACTTAGATTCCGGCCTGGGATATGAAAATCAAGCTCTGCCTAGGGATGTCACTACTGGTGGCAGCCACACAACACAGGGTACACCTTCCTGAGCGCAGCACAGATGGCACTGTGGAACAAGAGAGAAAAGTCCATCCACATGCTACATTACCTTTGCATCTGGGAGGTTCCAGGCAATCCAGCAAGGCACTAAAGAGGATCAGGTGCTGAGGATGGCCAGAACCCAGGGGCACAGTAGGTTACACCTATTGCACCATGAAAACTGCAAAATTCATGTATTAAATTAATTACTTAAATTTATTAATATCAAATAATTTATATCTAGTTTGTTTAAAAATTACTTAGTAGAAGGATTTAAGAACTGACACCATGAAATAACCATGTGCTTGAAATGCCCTGGCAAGAAGAGTCAACTGAGAGCATTACAAAGCAATGAATATTGTGTGATAAGTGAAAGGTGAGACAAGCAAGCTTTAGAGACAGATCTGTGCAATCCCACTCTTAATCTACTGAAAGGCTTGAAACCCAAAGGCCATGCTCCAGAGAGGATGGGAACTTCCTAGTCAGGAGGTTATTAGTTTAGTTCATAGGGTTGGACTTTCTGAGGAAGCTTAGTCAAGACTGAGGATCAGAAAACTAAAGGTACATTTTGCCAAGTATTGTAGGTCTGACATGCTGTGATTAGCAAATAGCTGCAGCAAAAAGCTATGGATTTCAAATGTTTAGAGCCAAAAGGGTGTCTGAATTCAGACTGTTTTTTCAAGTTATGTACCACCCAGTAAGGAATTTTTTGAGTAAGACAGCCAGAAAATTAATGGTCAAAGCAGGAAATCGCTGGACCAACAAACGTACTTTCAGCTGTGATCAATGTAAGTCATAGCATATCCCAAATTCCTTTCCTGTCTGTGCATTTAATTCTCTTGCTACTTTTAGCAGAAATAGGGAGAAATGCAGGGGTTTGGCAGATAGCTCAAGTGATTTCTGAACATAATACATAGTAGTGTGATTAGAAATACAGCTGGATGCAGGTGACTTCCCCAAGGACCTGTCAGTAATGGAGGGAGCAAATTTCCTGAGATAACGTACTTGAGCACCAAATTTTAGTGCTCCCTGTTTTTTTGGGGAGTAGTATTAAAGAGTTCTGTGGAGAAGGCCATACTTAGAAGTGAAGCGAGAGGGTCGTCTCCACTTATTCTTCCCTGTTGCTCCTTTGCCACTGAGGGAGGGAAGGGATGACAGCCACACAGTAACACTGCTGGAAGTTTCACAATATTTCACTTGTCTTGCTATCCAGTGTAGGTAAAAAAACTTTGTGCTAAATTTTCAAATTGTTCTTTCCCTATTTTTTAGGCAGATAATAGAGAGCTAGATTATTAATAATTATGCCACCATGAGATGTAAATTTGAACCTTTAGGCTCCTTTTGCATTGCAACTGAAAGAAAAAGGGAGAAAAAAGCCCACAAAAACAAACTCTAAAGAACAATTCATGAATATTTAATGAATGAGCAAACATTTGCATCATACAAATATTTTCTTTCTCCTCATCAGTATTCAGGAGCTGTATTGCCATCTGGAAAAGGTTTCAGTTGACTAACACTGAAGCAATAAATTAATACAGTAAAAGATGCTACCAACAGTTTTAAACCAATTAAAATGCCGGAAGCAGACTATGTGTGTTAAAATGTCATGTCATGATCCTGCAGCAGAGAACCAAAGAGCTGTAATAATCCAAGTGTGAAAGAACAAAGACTGTAGGATTCAAAAGTATTGCTTGGTTTTAGCCTTATGGCATGCACAAATATTCTCGTAATTCAAAATGGTAAGTATTCTGACTCATAGGAGAGTGGACAATAGTTTTATGATAGAACAGAATTTGTCTCAAAAATTTTAGTCTTTAATTTGGATCCAATGAGAACAAAAGAAAAGAAGTAAGGGTAAGTCAAGTGCATAATTTAGGTCTTCTATTACCATCCAAAAGCATAATGGAAAAATGGTTGAGAAAACCCTCAAGTTACAATCTTTCACTGCCTGGAGACAGGGAACAGCAAAAGGGTGCACTGGTCAAGTACCAAGCAGCAGCTGCTTCTGTGGCTCTGTCTTGCCAGGGCTTAGACTGCAGGATAAGAACCAGGCTCCACAGGATCCCCCATCCAGAGTTACCTACTCCAGCACAGGGCAGGTTCATTCTTCAAAGGAACTGAGCAGAGCTTGCTGCTGTCTTTTGAAGGGTCTGGTTTCCTCCAACTTTTTATGGAGACTGTAAAAGTGGATGCTGTGCTTAGGAGTGTGAGACTTTCCTTAGAGAAATGCCTTGTGGCCTGACTCCTTTCTTCGGGAAAAATGTCACTGGATTTGCAAGCTGAGTGAAAAGCTCTTGTAGCGGTAATGCAAAGCAATGCCATAACCTCTCCTGAAACAAGCTAAAGAATTTCATTGAACTTTTGAGGGTTTTTTGCTTCTCTTTTCTTTAAATCGGGACAGGATACTTTAAAACAGTCTGGCAAAAGGATGTTATCAAAGATCTTTCTGAAGGTTTCCAAGGCAGGGAATACCTATGGGAACATTCAAGACAGGGAAGAAGCCCATTCCCAAACCTGTCAGTTTGGTATGTCACTTTTGTACAACATAGAAAGGAAAGAAAAGAGAAGAAATGTTCCATATCCTTCAAAAATGACAGTGTAAAAAAGTGGAAATATTTTTCAAGAACTTAATCCACTTACTTGCTTTCTACAGATATGAAGGTAGCAATAGTGTGGCTGTGTTACTAGAAAATATGCAACACTGTTAATGTCTTCTGCAAATATAGTGAAGGATGTCTTTGATTGTAAATTATTATCATTGTGAGAAACAAGCTGAAACAATGCAGTAAAACCTGCTCATAACAAAATTATGCTAGGTTTTTTTCTGCTAAAACTTAATCACTAAGAATAGAGCTAGCTGAGTGACCCATAAAACTGTACCAGGATGGAGTTGTATCTTTTAGAGATATGAATGCTATTAGATGATTGCTACTGAAATATTTGAAATTTCAAAGTGATATATCGTAATAGTTTTATGTATTTTGGAAGCACAAATGAGCCTTTTAATGTTGCCTGATCTCATTGCTGTGGGAGGAAAGTCTTGTCTTTTTTTCATGAATGGCAATGATTTAAAGATGTTAAAGGAAAACATTGTGGTTTTCCTGAAGTATATATTGCTACTGACTTGTGCACTCATACAGGTCAGACATCCTCAGCTTCCACTCCTCTTAAAAAAATCCAGTTATGTGGTTTTTAAAACAATTACTCATAAAGATTTACCTACATTCTACTAAGTTAATTTTTGTATCTGTCATATTAAAAATTAAATAAATAAAAAAAATTAAAATCATAAACAGCTCCAAATGTATTTACTGAATGAAAATGCCATTTTCATTTGGACTATAAGATCTGACATAATGTCTGTCATAATTAGTTCAAAATGCTCAGAGTACAGGAAATTTAGAGCGGAAATGCTATGATGATTCCTCCAGTGACCCTTGATTATATAGAATTATATAACACAAATATATGTAGAGGAGTTTTCTAGAAGAAAGTAATGCTTATGATTTATTAATAACCAACTATTTTTCATGAAGATTACTAGGTAAGGTTATTTTCTTTTATCTGTCATGCAAGACCTTTGAGAATTAACTTACAACTTCCCATGACAACCCTTCCCCATATTTTTGTTTTGCAGGGATCTCTTTAAAATAACATCGTAGACTATTATTTATCGGGGAGATGAAAGCAAAGGACTAACCAGGAACTGAGTTTTGTTTTCACCCTCCTCATCTTCATAATCACTAAGGAACATCAGCTTGCACCTAGAGCAGTCTGCATCAATCATCCATAAGTTCCAACAGCTGAAGATTTTAAGAGCTTTCAACAGAATGATTGTAGTGCTGTGGTGACTGACATACCTCCACTCAACTCTCTGTTCTGGTAGTTCTGCAGCTCCTTTGATAGAGTAGGAAAACTGATTTTAAATGGTTTCCTTTTATAAGCACAAAACCCCCCAGATTTTGAATTATTTCTATTTAAGTTTGATCAGTGATATGTCAGAAGGCAATTAACTATTAGAAGATATATATAGTCTTATATTTCAATAATTTCCAGAAAGAAGACTGTCTCTCAGATTTTCACTAATATTATGTTAACAACAAGCAATGGTAAATTTCCAAAAATAAAAGTAATTTTCTTCTAAAACACCTTTTACATTGTCCACTATTTCCAGCCTAGTTCCAAAGCTACCTTGAAAATCATGGAATGGGTTATTGTGTAGCAAATAAATAATTTAAGAAACCTTCAATCAGATGGGAGGTAATACACCATTGAAAATATATGGAACAGATGTTACCAAATATTCTCTTTTTATACATGAACAAATCTTGGTAATAAGAACTGCTGAGATCTTCAGACCCAGCCTGTATCTACTTATAGGAAAGGGTTAAATTGTCCCTGCTACCCGAGGGTGCACCAGGCTCCAGATGCAGCAGCTTGGGAAAGACAGATGGACCATCTCATCCCACCTTTCAAAGAGAACATAATGTGCAGTCAACAGGGAAACCAGGTACAGCTTTCATCACAATCCATCCTTTTTCTTGGGCTTCATAAACTATCTGTGGAGATCACATCATTGGTCCTGAACCTTGTGAAATGATGATGAGATAGTTACAGGGGAGTGAAGCAGTTTCTGTGCATCCTTCAATGCCAGATGGTAGAAGGGGCCTGACTCCTGTGTTGCATTCCCTCTCCTTCCCAGAGTGCATGGCAGTGGCAACAGCCCTCTGCACTGACCACCTGGGCTCCTCAGACAATATGCATTCCATAAAATGAACCTTTTGCTCTATTTAGCCCTAGGAAGTACCTCAAATTTATTGATTTTTTTTTTTTTCATTTTGCTAAATACACTCAGTTTGAACCTTGACCCGGCATGTGTAGCATCATTCTATCTTGAAGAAGGTGTCAGCATGGCCAGCAGTCAGTAACAGCCTGGACATCCAGGAGTTTTCAGTTTCTACAACACTGTTTTTTAAAGAAAAGGGCAAAGTATGTAACAGAACATGAGCAAACTTTAAATTCAGACACCAGGGATCTTCTGGGGAATTGAATTAAAATAAACAATTTGCGAGTATATCAGTGTTCTTGCAGAGCATTTTATAGCTGCAGTGAACCACTTAGCTGGCATGTTTTAAGCGCTTTTCTCTTATTTGAATAATGTAGTGTTGCTATTAATGTTTAAAATACAGATACTTCTTGTATACCTTCCCAGCTGATGTATCTTAATGAACTAGTGCCAGCTGAATGGGATGAGTCATTGTCCTATTGACCCATGCTCAGAATAACACTCAAAATTTGTCTAATTTTGTCTAAAATTATACAGGGCAGGCAGAACCTCCAGGGAAGCTTCTGTTTAGAATAGAGATGGAGATGCTATTCCCAAACCAGATAGACAGGATGATTGAACAGATAATTTGCAGATATGATTGTTATTGCTACTGCTTGCCTTGAGCTTTAATATGTGCAGAAAAACCTTTTTGTTGGTTTCATGGCCTTTGCGAACTGCTGCCGTGGTAATTTCACTTCAGTGATTCCAAAACCAACTTCAATTATATGAGCAGCTTTAAATAAAAGAAGACCAGGAGAATTAGGAAATGTAAATGGATCTATTCAGTCATAGTCATCTTTATTTTTGCAGTCTGCACATAATTGTTATAACTGATAAAAAACCCCTCTTCTTATTCTGAAACTAAAGCATTAGCAGTATGCAAATTGGCAGCAATATCAGTGCAGCAGTTCACACAGGTGTAGACTGTAATTCAAAGTTTGCCTCATAATAATCTGCCCCAAACTTGCTTAGATAGCCAGAGAAATGTGTAGATTGAACTTCTGAGTTATTAGAGCTATGATGCTGTCTTTATTTTCTCATTTTAGTTGCAAAATTATTATCCCAAATAAACCCTAATGGAGTTGTTATTGTCAGCACATTTTACATCCTAAGCGTGATACTTCCAGAAAAAAAGAGACAAGGATTTTCATTTTTTTCATTTTACAATTGTAAGATAGAGATTTTGTGAGGTTCATTTAACTGAGAGTTAAAATGGAAATGAAGATTGGGAACTTGAAGGCTTACCCTAAATTATTTAAATTTTGTCCCCTTAAAATTTACTAGATTGAGAATATATATTTTAATTGGTATTTCCTGCATTCTACAGAAACCAGGAATTTAGAACTAGAAAGGGATTGTCCCAGTTTGAGACAAATTAGGAGGAAACATCCTCTGAGAGAAGGCAGGTTTCAGCAGCCCCTCCCCCACCAGGTTCAGAAAGAAAGTTTTCTTGGAGGAAAGTGAAAAAAACTATTTGTTTAACAAGCAGGGTGCACGCAGGCACCAAAAAGAATGAATAATGTTAAATAATAAAAC
This sequence comes from Struthidea cinerea, assembly GCA_013397865.1. NCBI lineage: Eukaryota > Metazoa > Chordata > Aves > Passeriformes > Corcoracidae > Struthidea > Struthidea cinerea. The sequence continues at coordinate 248,346 of VZTI01000137.1, read as the reverse complement.
CTCTCACTGTGGAGAAGACCTGGGAAGATTTCAGAGTCCTTTCTGTGGGTGTGGCTCTCTCCTCTCCGGAGCTGGGGTTCGGCGTGGGCCCCTCCGGGCCATGACGTAGGGCCTGCCGGTGATGTCCTGGTGTTGCCAAACAGTCCAGAAGAAAAGAAGAAGAAGCCAAAGTCCCAGGGAAAAAACCTTTTTCCTCAGCTAGCAGGCTAGCTGAAAAGCAAGGAATTTTAACTCTCCATCTCTCTCCTGAGAAAAGGAACTGAAAACTGGGGAAAAGCAGGAAAATTCTTTCCTCCCCTCTGCCACAGCAAGTTATTTGTGTTTTTGAACACAGGACACTGAAAGAATTCCACCAGCTTCCCCCTGCTCTCTCTTAAAGGTACAGAACTCATGTCTGGCATAGAGCAGGTGATAGGGGATACAGCATCATGAAGTCATTCCAAGACAGGGATAAAATTTGACAATATTTCTTTCAGTGAATTATCTTCTTCCTGAACCTCAGTGCCAAAAGCATTTAAAATCTCAGCCCACACCAAGACAAGAATTTTAGTATAAGTATTACATAATTGAAGATTTTCCAAATACTTGAATTTTATTTTAAATTTCCTTCCCTTAGTTGCCTTATGCAAATACTCTGTTTTTCTGTAAAGTGCAAATTAATAACTCACTAAGCAGAAAAGCTCAAAATATATATGGATATATCAGAAAATTCTTTTCTCAGAGTTGGATATATCAGACAGTTCTGGTGGAATTTAAAATCCAGTTGTCTTGTTCAACAGTACTATAACTTCTCTTACTATTTTCTATCCCTGTTTGTTTTGCATATAAAATTTCATGCTGGTTAGAATATTTTGTGAAATATGTTTTACTGCATAAATCAATAATAATATTCTAGGTTACAACTGCATTAGAAATGCCAACTGCTGCTTAATCAGTTGATCAAATAACTCTTTTGCACAGCATTACCAGATATGTTGACTTTCATGGCATGGTGTTTACTGTAAAAACACACGGAATTTGCAACAGCATTCAGAAAAATGTGACTTACACACCTGAAAGTGTGTCTTACTGAAGCCATGTATCACTGCAATGTGCAACTCCTACAGAAGTATGCATTTAAACCTTGGTGAGTGTGAAGAGCAATGTTTTGAGGTAAGTTGAGAAAGTAGGCTGCAGAACATCACACCACGCATGGGGCCATGAGCAGAACGTGCTATTGGGGAGTTATCCTTCCCGTGAAAATTTGTATAGTTGCACAGGACAATGTTATTGCTTGTACTGACCAGGGATCCTCAGTTATAGCCCTTCATTAAAACCAGCTTCATTTCATGCCATGAGTTTTTCTATCTGTGGTTTCTTCATGGTGCCTTCCTTTGTTAGCATTCTCTTCACAAATATTTTGCCCGAAATACAAGTGCTAGCATTTTCCTAGTAATTTTCCGGCAACTTTTCATGTGAGATGAGTCTTAGCCAACCAATGGCACTGTGTGCCATGCTGGCTATGTTACACTGCAAGGCAGATGATCTGACTGCCTCTTGTTCACTGTCAGCTCGAGTCACTTGAGTAAACACATTGTCAGTGGTGTGGGAAGCATGGAACAATGCCTCAACTGTATTTTGTCAGATGGACAATTCTTTCCTTAATATTCTTATCCTCAATGTCAAAAAGTCGCATAACCAAATGAAAGAAAACACATATTCTAGATCCTGAATACCTCAACTTCTATTTTCTGCTTTTCTAACTTTCTATCTTAGTCTTGATCGTTTGAAGTAAATAGAATGATATATGTTGATACCACAGTTTGACCTAACAGGGAAAGAAAGAGGTTGGTGATAAACCTCCTGGCAATGCTCAAGAAAGCTGAACTGTTATTTAACAGTTTTGTTTGTAATTTTTTTAACAAAAACTGTGATTTAGATACACACTCCTGGCAAAATAGCAGCCACAGGGGCATCTTGGGTCATCATGACAAGTATTTATTATTTTGTTTTACAGCTATATAGGAGAATCTAAATTTTGTTTTCTTTTGTAGTCAAAGGGAAAACTACACTGTCTTTAGGCCCTCTGTTCCTCCTCTAAGTATTGCATGGGAAGGGATGTTGCATGTTTTCTTCGTGCAAACTACAAAATGGTTTCTTCTATACAACTTTATGTTTCAAAAGTTTTATCAGGCTTGACATTTTTGGTGTTTGCTACAATGCGAAATACATTTATTTAGAAATTTTCTTAAGGTATCTGAAGAAAGAGCATGTGTGTGTGATGACTTGAAGAGAAAGTCATCATCTTGTTTTTTTCTTGTGGCTTCACCACCCCCCACCACTCCCTACCCCCCACCCCTCTGTTTTGTCAGACCTGAGGAGGTTTGTGGAAGGAAAGCGTAAAGTGATTTTCTCGTTTTGCTAGGCTGCAGGCTGATTAGACATGTTGAGGTGCACTTTGGCTCTGTGACAGTGCTTGACAAAACTGGTAGAGCTGGCAATTCCCTTAAGGGACATTTTTAGTACATAACTCTTAAATAAGAAAACATCTGCTGGTTTTTGTACTGCTCTTCTGCATTCCCTTATTCTATCTCTCAAAATTAAAGATGCAGGAGACAATTGAAAATACTTTTATTTTCCCTCTAGAACAAAAGAATAAATCTTTTAAAAAACTGTTAAACTGTTGTTGAGGGTTTATTACAGCGGCAGATGGGTCAGAAAATTATCACAGAATTGAAAATAGTGCACATAATTGCTAGCTTTTTCTTTCTTACTTTCTTTCATTTTTTTTTTTTTTTAATTTTCTTGCTTTTGTCAGGAATATTCACAGAGCAAATTAATTAAGCTGTTTATTCTTCTGTGTGATAGAAGAGCAATTCTAAGGTCTTGCCTGGACATCCATTACAAGCAAACAAAACATAATTTCTTGTAAATTACTGTTCTTGATGATTTTCATAGGTCACTCACAAATTGTCATCTTTAGAGGTCACACAATTACCTCTCAAACTAACATTAATATGTTTAGAATAAAGTCTTGTTAAAGTCAAAGAAGCAAATTATCCCAAGTCACTTGGGAGTAATGCATTCACATGCAGATAAAAAATACTGATGGAAAAACTTGCTAAAATATTCATAATCTAGGAAAATCAAGGCTTGCCTTACTGTGTATCCAAAAGGACTGTACTTCTGATTCAAAATATCAGATTACTCCTGTCATTTAATTATTTACAAATGTAGTTCAGACAGAGCTAACTGGAAGTTTTACTTGGTTAAAATGTGACCTCTTCTCTAACATTGCTTAATTTCCCAGGATGGTTTTTGGTAAATGATGGAAACAATAGACCCCTTCTGTAGTACACTTGGAGCAACGAGCAATATCACAGGCTGTGTCATGACTTGCCCCTTGACTGCTTCTTTGCTTCATGCTCACAGGGAATATGGAGCTGGTGTCCCTGGCAAGGCTGAGTTTGAGACAAAAGGCTTGCTTTTCATTGATGGCAAGGTCCAACAATCCCAATTCCCTGAAAGCACAGCACAAGTTGATAGGCAATCACAATAAATAAGAGCTATGGCAAAAGGCAAAACATCTTTGCAATATGCTAACCTTCAGATGTCCAAGTTCCACAGGAACCTATTACATTACAAAGGTTCTCAGGAACTTCATAAAATGCTTTTATTTCATGTTTTCACCTGGTGCAGTTAAGGAAATTACTGGCTGCTACAGGAGGGGAGAAGAGATATGTCAAAAAGGATATTGTAGAAACCCGAGAGAGAGATTTAAAGGATGAAAAAATCTGCAGATTTCAAATTGGTAGTAGTTGTGTTTTGTCCCACACAGCTAAGAGGAACATTTTGAATATTTGATTGTTTAAAGTTATGAAATTGATTTTTTTGATAAAAAATTTAGTGTTGATTTCCAGTGTTGAGTTCTTTTTTGGTACCATCAAGAATTATTAAGGAGAAACTTACTGTGAATTGTTTGACAGGATTTCTAGTATTCAGTTTTCAGAGCACAAATTGCTTATACCCTTGTGTTTGTGAGGTTTCAGGGCTTCAACACTCTCCTCATAAAGAAGCTGCTGAAACAAAAATTACTTTTTTCCAGTCAGATGCATTCAAAACCTTGCTATCAGTTTTTATTAAAAATGCGAAATGAATTTTCGGCAGAGCTTTGACACTTACGTTGTTAATGTGCCTTCAGGCATGTAATTAGTAGAAGACTTTAATCTTTTATATTCCAGACTTTGATCAGAGCAAATAAGCTCAGAGAAGCTATAAAGTATTGACCAGCATCTTTGATAAAAGAAAGTTGTAAGCACCACTTGAAGATACTTTCATAAACTGGAATGCACATCATTGGTTCTGCTTATAATAGAGAGAATGTTCTCTTACTGTGACTATTGGTATATCACTCTATCCCATAGAGTATTGTGGTTTTCTTCTTCCTTTTCCCATTTTTTTAAAACTTGTGATATTTTTCAATATTCACAGAAAAAAACCTTGGAAACTGCTTTCTGTAGCAGCCTGATAAATAAATAATTTCTTCTATTGTTGATTACAAGCTAAAAAATTTAATTGATCATTAATGAAACAAGTCTAGTAGACTAACTGGGAAGATGAAGCTGTTTGCATTCATACTTTTGAACATGTAATGAAGATTAAAATCAGGGTGCCCTTAAAGTAAACTAGGAATTTGATATTGAATTAGCAGATCAAAAACCAGGTTTGAATAGTCAGCATTTTATAGTAGTTAGATTTAAAACTTCCATAAAATATTATATTGAAAAGTGTGAATTCTTTAATTCTACAATTTTCTTACTCCTGCACAGATCAGACCAGTCACTAATAAAATCAGAATGAGAGAGGCGTTGGGTCCGGCCTCAAGAGAGAAGACAAGTTTAATCAGGAAGTCTGATGACCAGATTCTGTTATTTTCTTGCTCCATCTATTTCCATAATGAAAATGAAAACATCTTTTTGTCCCTGAAAATTACAAAATTAGTTTGACTTTTTTGTGACTTATGATTCAGATGATACTCTTGAAAAATCCCCAGAAGAGAACTCTGTTGTGAAACTACATATATTCACTATGTAGTACATGAAACAAAGGGTCACATAAGAAAAAACCATGACCCTAAAGTTCAACTTCATGCTAGTTTTAGGAACATGGAAAACAAGACACTTATTGAATGCATTCCATATAGCCCTCAGTTGTTTCACAGACTACAGAATGCACTAAGTATCCAAAGGAATGTTTGTAAATAATAGAAATAATCCTATGTGATCTTCAAGGAATAATAATTTACGTATTTTAATTATTGCTTATATAAACACTCTCAAATATAAAAGCATTTTAAAGAGTTCTGTCATCTCTAAATTACGAAATGCACTACTCCAATCTCTCTTCATCAAAACCCTGAATTCAGAACTTGCATTTTATCTCCAGATGTTATCTCATCCCTTCCCAGAATAAACATCTGTCAGGAAACAAGAAGCAATAATTTAGCACCAAGAAAAGAGGACCTTTTCAAATTCTTCCATCCTTACTGTCCATAAGGCAGATCACTACTTCTACAGTTTGTAATGACATTATTGGCACTTCAGGCTTGGGGGGGAAAGAAAATTTGATAGACATTGCTTTAAGGTTATTTATTTCAAACTCTTTTGCAAAATATGATAGTAAAAGTTTCTCATGTCAAATATCAAAATCATTTAGACTGGCTATTTGTGAAGATGAGATGCACATATAACTCAAAGTACTAAATAAAATAGTACATTTGAGGTGATTTCAATTATTTTACCTCTCTCTAGTCAGTTTCTCAATAATTTTCCCCTTTCCAAGGCTTTGCTTTTTATTTGGTTAGATTTGTTCATAAACAAGTTATCTGTGAAAACACAAAAATTAATCACTTTTCCATCTTTGTTCTAAATTATTCTTTCATGGGTAACTTCAGTTGATTTATTCACCAAAAGGAAGCTCATTTTATATCAATATATATTGATCTGGATTATCAAAAGAAATGTGCTAGATCAAGAAATAATCTTTCTAAAAACATTTTTTCTAATTTCTTTCAAAAAGAGCCATTTAGTCTGGGGATTGTGATGGAAACATGTTACAGTTATTGTTTTATGTTCCTTTTAATGATAAAAATCAGAAAATCCTAGCTTAATGTGTGTCTTGGGAACAAGAGTGGGGCCCTCTAGTGACTAAGACGGAGTTAAAACTCATAAAGACTATTTTATATAATATTTAGCTTGTCATTCTTTATTATTTCTACGTGAAAAATTCAAGACTATTCAAAACTGTTTCTACATGACTGTTCAAGACTATTTTCATTAAAAATACAATAGTTTACGCACTACGTAGTACCTTCTATATTTAATCAGTACATTGAAAGAGATAGGAGCCTGTGAGGAAAAAAAAAAGACCATAAATTTGTATTATTGAAGACTCCACCATAATGAATATTTCCCAAGAGCTCATTTAAAATAGTTTTACTTTAGAATATCTAAAAAGCCTCTGAATAATATTTTGTATTTGAAATTTTTAGATTCCATTTGCACATAAGGTATTGAGCCAATAAATTTGAAAATGTATTTAAAGTGAAAAAATTACTTACTGTAAGTTGTATTTTGCAAGAAGTTTCTAAAATAACAAAAATAATTGTGTTACTTAAGATAATAAGTGATGCCTGCAGTTAGGTTATTGAAAAGCTTTAAAGCTTACAGATACTGAATAATACCATAATGCATTAGATGCACTTGTACAAGGAATACAAATTTGATTTTTTCCCAAATTCATTACAGCAAGACAAATAATTGTTTAAAAAATAAATAAATAAAGTGAAGGGTGAATCAAGGCTATGAAAAAATTCTAGGTAATTTTACCCTGAAAAAGAATTTCAGCTGCAAAATAGCACTGCCAGATCCACCCCAACTCTGCAGCTAGAAGTCTATTTGTTGTGCCACAAGCTTCATTTGACCTGAGCAGCGGCAGGGAAAGTGAGACACCGTCTCAGCTCATGACCTGCTGATGGTTTTCTTCCTCTCTTCCCTCCCAGGCTCATGCCGTAGATGCCCCGTGGTGCTGAACATCACAGCTGAAACCACAGCTTGCCTACCAGGAACAGAGGGAAGATGGATCATCTTCAGCCGCAGCAGGGAGGGTGTAGGGATGTAGTGACGGGCTGTGACTCTGTGGTTCATTTAGAGAACAGCTGGATGAGGTAACTTTCTAGTGAGGGAAGGCAGCAGCTCCTGGATTTCCCTCTCCCCAGCAAAGAGGAAGTGGCTGCACACCTAGGTGGGACAGGCGTAGCACCTGTGAGACTGACGCTGGTCCTCCATGTGGACTTGCTCCTTTGGAGACACTCCACAGTAGACTAAACTTTCGACTAAAACAGTGAGAGGTCACATTTCCAAATCACAAGTTATCTTTTATTAAAAAAATAGTATTCTTTGTGGCCAGTGCTGATGTACCCATGAGCATCCTCATTAGGCACATATTATATTTCCAGCCTGAGACCAGTGGATATGATGTATACCTTCAGCCTGGAAAGAATTGCATATATAAAATGTGACAGAAGTTATGCCAGTACCTTATTACACATGGTTATCCTGCTGCTATACACAAACTACTTTAAAAACACCAGAACAACGAACTATACAGACTCTCAGTTGGGTTTTGTTTTTTTTTTTCACATTTTCCTGCAGTTTCCTTATGGTTTTGATGAAGTCTTTGTGTTTTGAGAGTAGTATTCATAGAGTGTTTGAGAGTGATTGTGTAAGAAGCTAAGTACAATAAGGCTAACTGTGAGGATCAGAAGAAAGGCTGGAATGAATGTCTTGGGGTAAGTCTCAGTTATGGGAATCACAACATTCTTGCCTGTGTCCAGTGGAGAAGAGCTCTCAAGGGCATAGATGCCATAATATTAAGGAACTGCCAACAGTATAGACTGACTCAGAGATGTGAATATTTGCTTAAACTTTCTCTGAGGGAGGAAACAGTGCTTAAAACTACACACAGCTTATTTCCATGCCTTTATGTCAAGAATGAAATTCTGCTAGGTTTGGAAATTAAACACAACATCTGCCTAAGTAAATTAGTTTATGCAGTTTTTTTTAAAAAAATCAACATTTTTAGAAAATCATAATATGGACTTAATAGCTGTTGAAGAAAGCATGAACATGGCAATATTATCTAAATTCAAGCTGCTTGGAAGCTGGAGGCTTTTTCCTAATTTTTGTTTTGTTTTTTTTGGCTTTTTTTTTGTGCCTTTTTTTTTTTTGTTTTTGTTTTTGTTTTTGTTTTTGTTTTTGTTTTTGTTTTTTCTTTACATCTCATAAAACTTACTGCTTGAATATGTGATACACAGACTGTTAAAATGTCACTTCAATCCTTTACATGAAAGTTAACATATCCTACATGCTGAAGCAATGTGAAAACAAATTTAACAAAAGTCAGGTGGCTGTTATTTGTGTACTCTAGCACGAGTGCTGGCAACTGTGCAGTGATAGAAGATCAAAGCAAAACAAACAAAACCTTACAGTATTTCTGTGCTTCCCCCAAACAAAACAACAGCAATTAATGTTGGATAAAACACTTCTGGCTGTAAGCTGAATATACTCACAGAATACATTATCCTCCCAAAGTAGTATTCATTAAATAAATTATTCAAGAATAGTCTTTTGCAGTATTTGACCATCTCTCTATCTGGTTGAATGCCAACTCATTGAACAAATTGTTCAAAAGATAACAGCTTGATTCATGTATAATGTATTTGAAAAGCTTCTTTTCTGGTTCTTACCATCTCTGCTGAGACTAAGTAATATCCTTTGCTTCTATTAATAATTTGTCATATGGCTGGCAAAAATGAATATAGGTGGCAATAAAGGACATGATCTGACTTCTTCAGAGGTCAGTGGGAGTTTTGCCATTGACTTTAAGTGGGTTCAGGGTTTCACCCAAAATGTTTAAGTGATGACTTTGAAATGTGATGTGCATTATTAGTGTATTTATTTGTCCATAATCTAAGGAACTGATTCTATTCTAATATTCTACAGTGATGACAGTGTGCCACAATATTTGGGTATAAGCTTTCTGTAGATTATTTGATATAGCAATAGAATCATTATCCAGTATGAACAGAACTGTTTGTGTTAGTTACCCCTCTTAAGAGTCATTCTTTGAGCTTATTTCAATCTGTAAATCACAGAAGGTATGGAAATTGCAGTATGAATACAATGGGGATTTTGACTTTTTTTTGGTGATAAATATATAAATAAAAAACACTTGCAAATTTATACTGTCTCTCTGCTTTATGAGAAGCTGGAGTCAGAGGTGATACACAATAAGCAAGTTTCCAGAAGCCTGTTCGCTGAGCAGCTCCTGTATGCTGAAGACAAAGTGACAATGATAAAAGACCCATGCTGTTGATTACATTAGACAAGACAGGACAAAATAGCACAAGATGTATTAATGTTGAAGTTAAATTTAAATCCAGGTATAAACGACTTCAGGCAGTGTGCATAAAGCAAGAGAGCTCAAAAATAAAGCACCGTGCATTTTTCCAAAGCTGGGGGTTCATCTTTCCAGGCTGTGAATGTTTTAAGATGAAGTTTTAAACAACAGCATTGTAATTTGAGTTGGAAATCCATGGACTGCCTTACTGCTTGTAAGCAATGCATTGTATGTGGAACTAATTTTCAGGTTTTTCTTGTAACATTTCAGCCTTTTTCTCAAGTCATTACTTTCCAAAACACTGTCATCTTGTATCTGTGACCTTCAATTTCCATTGCCATGTTTAGATAAGAGCAGCTTATTAAATATAATATTGGCCTATTCTTACAATTTGTAGCATTGCAGTAACTGAGGCTTTTTTCATTCATTTTCTAAATGCGGTACAAAAATTATTTGATACCATTAGGCTTTGTAAATTTCCTTACAGAATCCCCACTTAAAATGCTTGGATGGTAAATACATAAGGACTTTTAAAGAAAGAATCTTTTGCTATTGGTTTCTGTGTTACTTTGAATTCATACAGCATGACAGTTTCACTGAGTGTTACAGCTGAAAGGAGATTTAAAGCCAGAGACACTTTTGTACAAATGAGTCGTCTCAACTCCCGATCACAGCTCCAAGGGCCGTCATTTGGCGTATCATGGAAGCTGAAAGTAGGAAGAATATTCTCTGAGAGGGATGAAAACCTCTGGGACCTTTTCCCCATCTTGTTCAGTTAAGCCTTTAGACTGACAGCTGCCTTCTGATTTCTGATTTGATTGTGCCTAGGGTGGCTGATATTTGGGGTGTTAGTGAGACCTTTTCTTATATCAATACAATGACTGAGTCTTGTGATGGCCTAATGATTTTATGGCACTAGGAAGATCATCCTATTGATCTATAGTGTAGTCTACCTATTCAGGTACCTGAAATACTCACATCTGTCTTTAAAAAAAAAAAAAAAGTTTTTAAATTAACTCAATGGTGACTTCATCTAGCAGGATTTTCCAAAGATTGCAAACATTTACCCACCTGAACTAAGGAGGAGATTGCTAATGAGATTAGAAATATTTTTCTTTGCATATTAGAGGAGTGTATTCCCAGAAGAGCAGTGTAATGGAATACGATGCTTACTCTAGAAGAGCTAAGAGTCTGTGACTATCAGAACATTGCAGTACAGATGGTGGGTGAAGCTGGGTGCACCTGCACCAACAGCATGCAGGTGTAATATTCTTTCCCCTCCCTACCTCTTTCCATTTTTGCTGCTATGTCCTGCAATTTAGAGGGGCAAAGAATTCAACTAACAAGTTAAAAAAACACAGCTAATGCTTTTCCCTCTAGGTCTTCTGAGTTGAAATAAGAGCTGGAAATACGAATTTTTAATTTTTCTTTGGGAGGAGTAGGTAAAATATTAGGAGCTGTATTTCAAGTAGTAATTAAAATTGTGAACTCAGCTCACAGCACTCTAAATGTATACATTTGAAGTCAGTAGGAGTAAAATATTTATATGATATAGATTTAAGACTAGATTTTTGTACACAGTTTCCTAACTCCAGATCTTGGCATTTTGTTTTTCTTCCCATTGTTCTTCAAGTTCCATTACTGCATACAAATGGCAAGGCACAGCTGTGCTTATCAGATTTGGTTTCTTATGCTATCTTGTTCCAGACAAAACTTAAGATAAAGGTTCCTTTGAGAATGTAAAGGCTTGAAAGTTTCACTTTTATATCAGTACCTACCTCATACACTTATACTTAATTTGGCAGCTTTCACTGGAAAGAACAGCTACCAGGTGATTTTTGCATTCTGAATAGAGTACTAGCACGGAACAGTTGTATATCCTGCATCTTGTAACTGAGGACTGTGAAGTCAAAATGAATAAGAGCAGTGAAAAATCTATAACTGGGTATTTGTCTAATAGCAGAAGTATACCTATTCCTTGACATTATGTCTATAAAAAAGAATTTGTGTAAGTGTGGGTCATTTTTTCTATATAAGTAAACAGCTCAAGAGCTCACATGTGGATAAATTGAAATCTAATCAAGATGGAATGCTGTAATATTACTTTTAAAGAGAATTATCACAACATTAGCTATTGATATATTGGTGAAGATCTGTTTAAGGAAGTCGTCAAAATGTAATTTCATTTAGGTAGACTTTTTTTTAACAGAGAACTTATCCAATGGATTGTATTTGAGATGTGAGAATATTTAGATATTGGATTTATATTGGAGTATTTATTTCTTATTCTATTCACTTTTCAGTTTCTGATACTTGTGTTTTGGCAACATATCTGTTCTTTTGAAATTTTTTCCTTTTTCATTTCAAGCAACAGCAAAGGTATCTTATTGCTTACCAGGGTACCAAAAGATGCTGCTATGCAAAGAAATGTGCTACCTCAGGAACATTAATATGATGTCAGTAGTGGAACCACAAGGAAGAAGAGAGAATGGGTTTCATGATAATTTTCACTTTCTCTGGAATCTCAAAAGACATGTGTTTGTCCAAGTTACAGTCAGAGACTGATTTTTATTTTGAAGCCTTTTGGGAGTCCAACAGAGAAATTATTTAGGAAATTTCTCTAGTGTGTGTTTGCTTGGCTTGTTGTTTGCAGACAGTGTCATCTCCCTATCACATGCTGTAATCAAACCACATCTCAGAAGAATGGGACAGACATGAGAGCTCTGGAAATTTGTCTGTGCTGTCTTCCAGAATTCAGATGTCCCAAATCTCAAAGGGAAGCATCAATCTTCAGTACTTAAACCCTTGCAATTCCCTCCCCTTCAATATTGATTCCAACACCAAGTACAAGGGTACAAATGTTGTACAATGCCATTCCAACACAACATTTTGAAGCAGATAACATTTAAATGGTAAAAAGAAGCCTAAAGCTCACCTGAGCCTGAAGATTATATTTACATCCATAATTAATGTGTTATCAAAACACAAGATAGAAAAATAACATATAACAACAAAATGCTTATGTGCATTTACATTTCTATCCAGAAATATGAATTGAAAACAGAAATGTAAGAAATGACTCATAATTTCTTCATTATTTTCTTACTATTAACTTTTCAGGAATGAGCTTATTCTTCAGCAGATGCCACAATGTTATCCTTGGAAACTTAGCACAGTGAAAGTGATCCTGCCTATGCATTGGAGCAGATACTACAACATAGGTACTATGCTGCTGCAGTAACTTGCAGTGATGTGTTTATGTAGCCATGCTTCATGGCTCAGAATTCCTAGATAAAATGTCAGAAAAATCATTTAATATATAAAATATTTTACAAGCCATGAGATGCTGGTAAGTCTCTCCATGGATTAGTTCTTGTATTCTCCGCTTTCCCCACCGAGATCTCTCAACATGTGACAGTAGATTCTTTATGATATTTGGAAGACTCAGTGACTTAGATGTTTTTAAGTTTAATTAACTTTTAATGTGCTAAGATATTTTCTAACTCATACAGCACTCAAAGAGTGATAGGCATTTAGGACATGAAAGCAGTAAGACACGCTCATGTTTGCAAACTGTACAGTCAGAACAATTTACTTAAAACAGAAGGTTAAAGTTGCCTTTCTGTTCTTTTGCATTGTTTCCCTCTAACTTTCCTACCTTTTGTTTTGTTTTGTTTTGTACTTACTGATTTATTATGTGTAGAGGATGACTACATTTAGATTGGAGTTTTAGGGTTTTGCTGCATATACAAAAAATAAGATAGTAAAGGTAGTTCTAGCACTACCCAAAGATTCTCACGTTTTCTCGGTTGATTGAATCCCACGTCTATCCTCTCCTACTCTCTCCTATTCCAACCTCCATCTGTTATTTCCTGCTAGCACTTTATTGAAACTTTTCTATCTCTTGATTTGTATTGATTCATTCGGCTGGTTTTTTTGTTGGTTTAGGGTTTTTATTCTGAAGCATAAAAAGTTCTCTATCTAAACTTCCACTCTATATTTTCTTTGACATGAAAATTAACCAGCATAGTAATTTTAGAATTTGGTCTTCATTCCCTAAAGATTCGAAATCTTATTTCCTGCAGGTGCATGGTTTGTAAACTTCATAAGGAGAGAAAGATTATGAGAATATAGGACAAAAAGAAAAATATAGTACTTAATGAAGGCTTTCAATATATATAAAGCAAAGAAAGTTATGGTTTTCCTTTAAAAAATCATATGTCCCCTCTGATCATGTTTTTTTTAAATTAAATTTTAAAATCAGTGATGTGTTTTCAACCTTTAATCATATTTCCAGTAGAAATACAGAAGTTAGAGGAAAGTGTTCGGGCCTTTTTATATATGGAAAACATCATTAAGGAAAATACTCTCAACACAATTAATGTTTGGATTTTTTTTCCTTGGTAGGGATGGGTCCATCTAGTACGTTAGTTTGTGCATAATTGTATCATTACTGAAGTTTACTAAAGGTGTGTCCGTTCTCACATCAGAGAGAGGTTTTCAGAAAGGTGTCCAGGATGTTAACTTTCAAGAGGTACTGAAAGATCATCCCATTTGACATCATCAGAACAGAAGAAGAAGCATTAAACTAAGAATTTGGGAAGTTTAGGTAAAATAAATAAAATCATAACTTTAATAGCTTTTCATTATGGTTGGTATGGTAATTTAAAAAGATAACTAAGCACCTTTGCCTGCTGGTCATGACTGTTACCAAACATCAAACTTTGTGCATTTTATATCACCTTATCTTTAAGCAATTAATTTGGCCATGATGAAAATAATCAGGAGTTCCAAGCAACACAACAAGATCATGGCATACTGACAAAGCATCTAGGAACAATTAGTTTTAAAATTATTAGTGTCTGCATCAGCCTCAGTAGAAACCAGTTATTCTCCCTACTCACTTAGAAATCTGGGTGTATGTCAGGGACTGAAATGGTTCATGCCTCAAACATTGTTTTGAAGGAGTTTTGCGCATTATAGCAAAAACTGTATAAAGAAGCTACAACCACAAAAGCCCACCCCTCCTTGAAGATGCCTGACTGGAA
>VZTI01000137.1:130765-233726 GCA_013397865.1 Struthidea cinerea | reverse complement strand
GGGGGGAGGAGGTTTCGGGTGTGTGGCATAACCTCTGGTCAGAGGCAGTGAATACCCATCCTCCCTTACACAAACCGGCCCAGCTATGAAACCCCCAGCCCCACAGGCCACATCCACAGGACATTCACATGAGAGGCAGCTGAGCAGTTGTCACAGTCCATCAAAGACCCCCCCAAAGTGCTCCCCAGACTCATTCCTGAGGCCTTCCACCACAGCACTGCACATGATGCAAAGTGATGCAACAGATCCAGAGTCTGCTGCAAGAGACTGTGTTAAACTGCTTCCACTCTGCCCCCCCCGGGGAGGTACATGGGCCTTCCCACCTGGCCTGAACGTATATGAATCCATTCTGTGCTTCTTGGGAGACCCTCACCACCAAGAAGACCAGCTGGAGAAGATCATCGGGATGCTGGTGAGATCCATGGAGTGGTGATATTTTCTTCTGTCTCTGTCACTCTTTCTGTCCCCCCATCTGTCTTCTATTTCTTTCTCTTCCTTTTTCTCTCTTTCTCTCTCTCTTTCATATTTACTATCAAATAAAACCTATACTATTGACATTGGCATATGGTCTCATTTGAACCTTAATTCGGGCAGAGGCATTTCTAATAACTTTAAAACTGGACCATAACAGTGAGTAGATAGTAGAGTAGTAGAGGTGAGTGAAGGGAGAAAGAATATAAGGCAATACTGAGTCAATACTATTGGTCACGAATGTGAGGTGATCTTAGATATCTGCTGCAATGGCTGTTAAATGAATCTGAAGTTCTCTGCAAATCTCCTGCTGCTCTGCCTATTTGTGCATGCCAGCAATCCCTATTCAAATGCACACGGTGTCTGAAGAGCGAGATAAGGTCAGGCTGCACAATTGCTCCAAATTCTACTGAAACCTGATCTGCTTGGGAGAAGGAGATATCAAAGTGCATAAAGAGTGGAGCTGATAACATCCCTTCTGAAAATGAGGCTGACTAGATTAATTTCTTAATGAGATGGATGTAACTGAAAATTCCAGATTTGCCTCAGAGCTATATGTAGGAAACTTGAGTTTATGTTCAAGACCATTGTTGCTGCTAATTATAAAACTATGAAATTTGAAATTATCTTTAACATTTTGGCCTATTCTACATCCCTATTTTTAAAATTCCACTCTTTTTTTTTTCTATGAAAGATAGAGGAATCATTACCTTTGTCGCGGTTTGATGCTGGTTATGCGCCAAGCACCACAAAAACTATTTATTTGCCTCTGCTATAGCTAAGCAGAGAAGGGGATATTGAAACTTCATTTTTATGAGGTGAAATAAGGTATTCTTGAGGAAAACAGAAAAACTTCAAGGCAAAACAGGCTCAAACTTAAACAGAATAAAGTAAATTTATTACTAACAGAATTAAAACTAAAAAGAATTGTGAGAAACCAAAGCAAACTTTCAGAACACCTTCCTCTTCCAGTACCTCCCTCTTTCCACCAACCCACACAAGGGAAACAAACATGGGGTTTTGGTCAGTATTTCATTTCTTAAGAATCTTTCTTTATGTTTACGGAAAAGAGTTTCTTCTGCTGTGCTGTGGGATTCTCCCCATGGAAGATAGCTCTCTGCGAACTTCTCTAATGTGGTTTCAAACTTCATGAACAACAGTCCACCCGAATCTACTGCAGTGAAAAACCCCTCCCACATTGCCATCATGGGTCATAACAGTCATGGGGTTTTAGTCTTTTAAATGTGAGCTATTCCAGTCTGAAAGCAAAGGCTCTCTTCTTCAATCTCTAAAAGCCTTTCACAGCATCTTTGGGCTCTGGCATTGAGCACTTTTTTCCATGGGCTGCGTGTGGATTTCTGCATCCCCCCATGTACCTCATCTTATGAATTATAGGGAAGACAAGTTGCTGTATTATAGTCCTCACCACAGCCTGCAAGGAGAATTTCAGCTCTGGCGCTGGGAGCGCCTCCTCTCTTTCCCTTCCCCCACTAACCGTGGTGCCACCACGTTGGCCTCCTCACGTGACATCACTTTTCTCTTCTCTTCTCTCTGAGAAGAAAGTTGGTATCTGTAAGTTTGCAGCTGAAAAGTTGATCTTGTTCGGGCTCTGCCTCGCCCTGTCTTTCGCTGCCGGCTGCATGGTGTTTTTCTCGATTTGGCGCAAGCCGTGCCAGCCTCAGGGGACGGGCCCACTGGCCAGGCGAGGGCTGCCCCGGCTGCAAAGATTCGCGCTGCACTGTTTGGGCTGCGCAGCTGCTCAGGGCTGCCTGCGGCTCTGGGGCGGCTTCTCTCAGCCGTCCCAGCCCCGGTCACCACGCCGGGGTGGCCTCGGCGGCCCGCTCCTGGAGGAGGCCCGAGGGGCCCTCCCCACCACCCCTCGGCGAGGAAGCAGGAAAAGGAACTTCCCGTGTTTCCTCCTTCTTTAAATATGTACCTCACTTATGCATTACCAGCTCATTTAACTGGTCTAACAACCTGCCGATCAACTGTGGGCTCTGTGCACATCACAGAAGTTTTCCAAACTGCTAAAACCGTCACACCTTCCATGCTGCAAGAGATTCCACTAAAGAATAATTAAAAAAAAACCCAAAAAAACAAACAAACAAAAAAAAAAACACCAAACAAAAAAAGATATTTCTTTACTTCTAGTTCTAATCCTGCTGCCTTAAGGAGGCAAACTCATATCACCCTCAAAAACCCTTCAAATAATAAATTCAAATAAAATCTAGAGATCTATCATGTTCCCTAGAATGATCATTAAAAGCATCTGAAATCAGCTAAGTGTTCCAATTAGAAATGAGGAATAGATACATTCATAATTTAAATCTGTCCAGACATAAGGTGAATGCCTATTTCATGAAAGTCATTGTAACTTTGTTGGACTTTATTCTTTTAGTTTGGGTTGTTTATCTCATTACCTTCTATATTGCACTTAGAATCTCTCATGTTTCCTTTGTCAGGTGAGGAGATCTGTGGTAACAACATGAAAAGCAATGGATCTAAGTCTATTAATATTTCCTGTGTTATTGGATGCTTTATGTGTACTGTAAAAATTAAAAAGCAGCTGGCAAATTAAAACACAATTCGTAACAGAGCCCATAAGAATTGCATTTTTGTGGCTTGGCACATCATCATCAGTAAGACTGAGATAAGTTTTCTCAGTATAAATAAAGTAAATATTCTCTAGATAAACTTCTCTCTACACGTCAGCTACCAGTGATGCTCCTGGGTGTGTTGTCTCTATAGTTTGCTCAGTTTTGCCACCATGCAGAGGAAGTATTTTCCCTGAAGCACGATTACAATCTTCTCTACATTATTCTGTGTAAATAGCATCAATGAACAATAGATAAAATTGTCACTTTATTTTTGCATTTTTTACAAATATTTTGTACTTTAGAACAGTCCTCTTTTCAAAATCTCAATTTGCTGCATAAGCTTTTGTTATGAAAACTACATAAAACACTGCAAATACACAAAGATTGCCTATTTCTTTGTAAACTATGCAATGAGAGATACCCTAGAAAAACTTTCAGTTCATTTCAGGTAGAAATGGAACTGTTTTCTCTTGAAATGTTGCCAGAATTAATTGAATTTTCACAGGGCAGGAAGTTAAGTTTGTACAAAATTCTTTGTGAGATTATAGTTCATAGATACTGCTGGAGAAATTTGGTACTGTAGACCAATTTTAATACAAATTTTTGACTAAGGGAAAGGTACCTTCTTTGGAAACACATAGTGAAAAGTGAGAAGTTACAGCACCTTATCTTTTTCACAGCCATAATGACTACATCATTCATTTGCCCTGAAGAACTTCTGATCTAAAGAGATGAGATGAACAAAAGAGTGATAAGTGAACTGCATAGGTTCATGCAGCAGGTCAGCACCAGAGCTGCAAAGAGAATTCAAAGTGCCCATTAGCCCACCTGGCTTTGGAATAGCTTGTGTGCAAGGCATAAATGGACAAACGATGATGAGAGATCATTCTTGTGAAGTAGATTTTAAGGTGTCACTGTATTTTTTTAATATAATAAATGTAAACCATTAGGCTTCAGCATACTAGAAAAAAAGAAGCTGAAAGATGAACAGAACTTGTCACAACTCATTAAGGAAGCTATAAACTTTTCCTTCCTGAGAATTAAAGCCTATCCAGATCTAGGCAGAGAAAAGAAAATAAAATAAAGTAAATGGCATTCAGATTCTTAAAAAATACTTGTAGCTACTGATGAAGCTGTACCCATATATAACTTACATTTCAGCAGCAAAAATCATTGCATCTCTGTAGTGCTGCTCTGTTATCTGCTCCTTAAGAGTCTTAGGAAGGTTCTGTGGGTCAGTGATTATATCCTGTCTGCCATAAGTTTGTTTCAAGTCTGCTCAGGTTCCATAATCAAATGTTTCTCAAGTTACTTTGTATGAGGACATTCTCTGAAATAATTATCCCCTGAGAACAATTAAGGAATTGGTTTCTACACACAAAAAAAAAAAAGGTCATACCTTTTTTAAAGTTAGTGAAAGTAAAAGCAATGTCTTCTGATTATTTCTTGAAAAAAAAAAATCCCACAATAACTAAGTTGTCTTGGCACTTCTATAGATAATAGGAGTGTAGGTACACTGAATTTATGGTATCTACTCATGCTCTTTCCTGTCTGAGACAATGTAAAACTGTATCTTACTTGAGTCTGAAGATACCATCAAACAATGTCTGCTGCATCTGAGCAGAGAATGTGGTGGTACAAACTTTTAGTGCCCATAGCTGGTGTCTCCATTCTTCAGGGGCAATTAGTGACTCTTAGTTTAGTCATCCCAGCCTCTGTCAATGTCAGCCTCTGGAGTCCGGCTATTACTAATTTTTGTTGCTCAGTGGAAAATTGGTGCAAGTCCTTTAGTGGTAAGGAAGAGAGAAATCAAAACAGACATCTGTCTTTGCCTCTGGAAACCTCTGCCCTTCTTATCTTTTTTTTTACCAACAGGAAAACTTTTACCCATCTCAACATATCGTAGGTTTTGCCTCCAGGTTACAGAAAAGTCCCTTAAGAGTGTCTAAGGACTGTGATTGCTAAAGCTTGCTGTCAGGTTGTCTCTGTCTAAGTTTGGATGTTCAGCTGACTAGGAGTTTCTACAGTTGGATATTAAACTAGAAGAAATTTTAAAACTTATTTCTGTATCTTAATACAATTAAAACTGTGCTGTTTCAAAGACAGTCAGTTAAAACTGTGCTGTTTCAAAGATAGTCATGCATATGAGTACTGGTAATTTCAGGTTTTGTACACAACAAACGGTTATTTTGGTACACAGCTCTAAAACAGTTCACCTTGTGTTTTTGAACTAAAGCGATCTACCAGTCTAGAATATCTGGCACTGGTCATCATCTGGAGATGCTTTTATGACACTCCCTTAGGATTTGCTGTGCACCAAAACCTTTTATTCATGTGTGCTCATCTTACATGTTGGTGAATACTGTGACTTTCTTGGAAACTGGTTTAATACTCTGAATTGAGAGGGGGACATTGTGTTTTATAGTGGCACAATGTGACAAAGCTCAGCCGTGCAGTGGCATGGAAAACAGTCTGCCACATGATGAGCCCTCCAAAGGTCCTAGAGGCTGAGTGATACAGCCCAGACCAGCCAAGTGCTCGTCACTTCCAATATATTTTAAAAGTAGAATCAAAGCAAGTGGCTGTTCCTTCCATCTTCCTGCTCTGCTCTGTCCATATGTAAACTGATTTGCTTTGAGTATTACACAAAAACTCAATCAGGCCATATTAATTCCATCCTGTTCTGCATAAATTATTTTCAGATTACAATTTCTTTCAGAATTTCTTCTTTCACTGTATCTTCACATGTATGGAATATATCTGTTCTTCTTCCACTTGTCTAAATTCTGGATATAAGAATATACCTGGACTTTTATGTACTCTGCACATGTATACCAGTCTCACAGTGGACTGAGAAAAATGGATTGAAAAATCAAACATACAGGCTGGAAATGGTAATACTCTGTCCTGGACCCTTATTTGAATGACTGCAAGAACAGGAACTAAGTGGTTGTTATTATGCAAATATTATTCATTCTTAGCATAACCTTTGCCTCCTCATGAATTAATGAAACCCCATAAAACACATTTTAAAATGAATGCTAATTCAATCTTTGTGTGAATTGGATTATGGGGTATATCATATTTCAAAAATAGTATGTAGTTATCAAAGAAAGATTAATTGAAAACAGAGGCTCTGTAAACCAAATATTGAATACTGAATCAAGCAGGATATCTGAAACATGAGTGGGTTTCCTGGCATGTAACACTACCATCTCTAAAAACGCATACCTAAAGTTGTGGAAAATAACTTCCCAAGGTTGCACAATGACAGCTTTTCATGTCCTCTCTCCATGAAAAATGTTTTGAAAAGAACATGAAAATTTTGCAAAAGCAGCTTTCTTGCTCCAGAAGAAGCCTGCTTACCTTAATGATCAGCTGCAAGTAGCAATCTGGTCAGCAAGAGAACAAAACTGCCTACAAGGGAAGCAGGCCTTTTTTTTCCACCTTCCCCCCTCCACTCCCATCCCTCTCCTCTTTTTCAATGCATTTGTTTTTAAATAACGAAGCCAGACTCAGCCTACCAGTGACCTCTTATCAAGATAAATTCCCTAAGTCATGGTGAATGTTTTCAGACTAAACTGTTGACCTTATGATAAAAAATGTCAGTTGTCATCAACAATCAGATACTCTGTACAAAGACACAAGAGAAGAAATGTCTGCAGCTTGACACATGTTGTGCATAACACATTTCTGCATGGTTTGAAAATGTTGGGCACATCCCCTTCACAGCTCCAGAGTCCTACATTGAGCCAAACCTAAACAGGTGAATGAGTGTTGGAGGTTAGGATTTGTTCTTTTCTTTTTTCTATCTCTTTGGGAATTTTTCTCCCATTTGTTGCCTAAGAGACTGGAACAATGAATACTTAAGAGAGACAAAGGATGTGGCCAAGATGGGGGGAGGGGTGCAGCTGGCTGCAGTCTCTTAGCTGAGGTGCCTTCTCTTGGGAAGTGCAGAGATACTGTGAGGTTTCAGCTGGGGGCTGAGGGGCTGGGCTCGGCCCTCGCTCTCTCTTGGGACTAGAAGTGAGAGGGTTTCCTTCTGGTGGCGGGATCAACTTGGCAGCCATATGGTGGTAGCGTCTGACTGGACACAATGTTGCCTTGTGGTTTTTGCCTGGTTTTTTTTCCTTTCCTTAGGCACTGTGACTGGGGCTTGCCAGCTTGCTTCTCTGCTCCTCTGCTTGCCTGGGAGCCCAGAGCAGTGCGTACTGAGCTGGGAGCCGGCAGCACACTGTCCCCTTGCTGGGCCGCTCCCTCTGCACGGTGGCCTGACCCTGGGACCAGCCATCACAGGTGAGCTATCCAGGGGAGCAATCCCCCGCCCAACCCTGCTGTTTTCTGTGGCTGCTTCAGGGCTTTTTGCTATACTTTAACCCAACATACCGTGCCCGTCTGGATACCCTGTGGCTCCAGAGTTTTTGGTACACTTTGTTTGCCACCTTGGGTGTGTTCACTTCTGCTGTTCCAGTCTGCTGCTCTGAGGTTCCTGCTACAGCCCATTTCACCATCCGGAGTGGCACCGGGACCGGCTGCCGCCAATGAGTTTGCAAAGGAAGACTCTTTTCCATCTCTTTCCGCCGGCTGCGCCCGCCATTGCCATGTGGAGAGAGGTGGCCGAGCTCACGCCACAGCGCCCCCTGCAGCTGCGGGGGAATCATCGCACCCGCCCTGCCTGGCCGGGAGCCACCACCGCCCCTGCCGGCTGGGAGCAGAACTGCACCGAAGGGGAAAGTGCCCGCGGCCGAGAGACGGCTGTTACTGGGCTTCTGGTTTTGTTGGTTGTTGCTGCCGGTGTTGTTGTTTCTTTGCCTTGTTATACATATAGATATACACTAGTAAAGAACTGTTATTCCTTTTCCCATACCTTTGCCTGAAAGCCCCCAATATCATAGTTATAATGATTACGAGAGAAGGAGGGGTTCATATTTTCCATCCCAGGGGAGGTTCCTGCCTTCCTTGGCAGGCATCTGTCTTTTGAACCAAGACAATGAGCTGCTATTTTTGCACTTCAGCAGAGTATATCTGGACAAAGCAAAAATATTTTATCTAAAATGCATTTCTTATTCTTAATGTATTAAATAAAATAGAAATTTCCAGAGAAAATGGAATAAACTTATTTTTCCTTATTAAGCAAATAGATTTCATGGAATCATGGAACCATTTCATTTGGATACTCACAGAAATTGACTTTAGAAAGATAAGTTTGGCAACAAAGAGGCACACCTTAAATCAAAAGTTTGGCACAGAAAACAGAAGTGCTTCTGAATTGGATCACATTGGATCTACCTGGATACATGCCTTCCTTTCCTGTCATAACTATATCATTACACTTTGCTGCTTGCTTTCCAATTTTGGTCTGAATGCAACAAAGTTACTGAGAGAATCAAGCATAGAATAGAAGAAATATCATTAGTGCAGTTTATGTTTTGACATTGTCAGTACTTCTGGACACAGCCTTCTAAACTACTACCAAAATGTTGATTCAGTTGAAAGGCCTAGCTGATACATCTTAAGAATCTTGGGCGTGGGTGCACAAAATGGTTTTAGAGATTCACAGTGTTGTCCCCGGGCTCCCACAGCAGAACTGATTTCCTTGTCTGAAGTCCAGGGAGCTGGACACATCAGAGTGTGATGCACAACAATTACGGCATTCACATGAAGCAGTTGTTGGCTAAAAAAGATATTTTATCATCCTTGGTGTAGCAAGCAAAACACAAGGCAGCTCCTGGATAAGTGCCTTAACTGCAAGGCTACCAAGTCCTTAACCATCCTGTGCTAAAATAATTTATTCCCTCTTCTCTCACTCAGTCTCTGAATACTCTGATCATTTTCATGAAGAAGTGTTATCTTCCATATAGATGTGAAAAACGGGGAAAATAAATATTCTGTTGTCTTAGGTTACAATGTAAGATGTAACCAAAAGTATGTATTCTATCACCATCTTCATAAACTGTTAAAAACAGGTGGGCCACTGTTCTTTATCTCTTCCATGACTCATCCCTGATAACTCCCTCTGGGAACTATCTTCTGCTAATGGGCTATCAAGCCTCACTGCATGACTCATAAAATTACATCATCCCACTGTGAAATGCTCCACCCGGGGTGGGTACGCAAACATTCCTACCTGGATAGAATCTGAGGTTTGGAACACCACACTCAGCCCTTACCTACTGGATTCCCAGAGGACAAGAGCTACATAACCACCGTTGGACCTCCAGAGGAAGACCAGACCTTCTACAGGATCACCGCTTCAACAGAACCACAGCTATCACTTCAGGAGGACTGCAGCCACCATTTTATCAGACTGCTACCACCACCCAGACCAACAGGGTGTCAGGTTGTATCCTGACCCTGTCAGTTTAAGCCAGTGTTTTCTGCTTTTATTTTAGTTCTCCTGTTAAATTGCAGTTCTGACTTGGAGTGTCCCACTGGTTTGTTTTCAAACTAGTACATCTGTCTAAGACTCCCTGTAAAATTTTGGTCTGTGAGGGAGCCATACCTTTGATAACTTTTACTAGTCCAGAGCTTTCATCCTAATGCTGACTTTGTAACATCAGTTGCTCATACATGGAAGAGTAACATTCTGGCTACATCTTCAAGTTCCCTTAGTGGAACTGCTGCACATTTGATGCAGTCAACCAATTGACTTTCAGAGTTCATTACCTGTGTTCACCTAATGAAGAGAGTCAAAATCCACAACTTTATATTTATTATTTTTATTATTTTATTCTGAAAATGTCTTACATGTGCTTGTTGCTTTTACTCAGTTATTTTGGGGGTGTTAAATTTTCTGATCTTCCCCTTTAGCAGCAAACACTGGGAACTGCTTTGTGCTAAGAAGTAGGGTTGAAATTGTCTATATTTTTACCATTTTACCATTAAAAAAATCACAGTTCTGATCTAAAGCTCTGAATTTCTCTAAACAATTGTAAATGATCATCTTAGTTTTGGAAAAATATTATTTCTCCTAGAAATTCTGAAATTTACAGAAATTAGAAATTGATATACTATGCTATGTCTTTAAATTCCCTTGTAAAATATTTTCCTCACTCAATGCTAAGCATAAATACTATTCAAATAGCATATCTAGAAATAATGGCAAAATGAATACCTTGCAAAATAAAGAGTATCTCAAATTTAAAAAAGTAGTCTGTTAATGAGTATAAATAGCTTTATAGGAGATAGAAAAATCAATGATGTGGTGAAGTACAAAGTACAAAGAAAAAATATCATCATAATAGATTGTGTTGCTACTCTTTTTTAATAGGGCAACAAGTGATGGGGAGAAATATGACAAGAACAGGATACATAGAGGAGGAGGTGATACAGGAGATCATTTGAAGCAGAGATCAGAAAATATCAAACTGGGTAGATCAGAGGAAACAATCTGGGAGTAAATGAGTATGCCACAATTGTCATATATTTGAAAATATTTGAAGTGCTGATTGAAAAGTTTATACACCTTCCCATAATGCTGAAGCATATGGCAATAGCTCTTGCTTCACAATATGAATCCCCAAATAGTATAGAGCTGGAGCTAATTAGAACAAATTGCAGTATATTCTATAATACCATAGTTGAACCAGTCAAGGATTCTTGCTTAGAATATTGAATGGTGGTGGTGGGAAAAGTTCAATATAGAAACCTTCTTTTTAAAAGTTGTTAGTATTTATTTATTTATTTAGTTATATAGATCTTCTGCAAATGGCACTGTTAAGAACAGTCCTGTGACTCCTTTCTCACATCCATCTTTTCCTATTTTGCATTCATGTTCATGAAAAGTTAGTTTATACTCCCAATAAATGGAAGTATTATGCAATTAAATGAGCTATGCTTTTTTCAGTTTTTACATAAATAATGGTGGCTTTTAAAATATCAATACTTCATGGCCTCCTTGTGCAATTCTTAGGCAAAATTAAAACTGATATCAATGAGAATTTTGCAAGTAAAAATGCCTAAAGAAGGTGCCTAAAGATGAATCATGTTGTCCAGGAGTGGTCCTGTTGTGCTATTGGTGGGGGTGGGATACTGGCAAAAGGCCTCGTTGTTGATTTGACTCTTCATCTGTAGAAAGAAATGAGTTATTAAGCAAAGATAAAAGTGGTGCATCATGAAGTTTTTGTACAGCTCAGAAACGTATCCAGCCAGGTCCTCTTCAATGGCGAACAATAGGCTCCGGGAAAATATTTTTCTCTGTTACTTGTGTGCCCCTCAAGCATGTCAGATATGTTCTTTTGTGCTTCTCAATAACTTACCCATGACTTGGGTACGGGCTCACAAGAGCAAAAAGATTAGCTGAAGGCTGATTTAGATAAGACTATAAAGGCAACTCTTAGCTCATTTCAAGGACCGAGTATAAAGCACATGGTTGCCTAATGTATATAAGCATGATATATCGACTTTTTTAAAGGTTGTCAGGTGTATATCTTCACCTAGGGGAAAGATGATTTTATCTGCCTTTCTCCCTCGGAATTGAGATACATCTCTGTCATCCATGTCTGGTTCTACTAAACTGAGTATCAGAACTGGACAACCTAACCTGAGTACACCCCAAAAAAACTTTGATCCCTTCAAACAGTTACTAGTGGGGTAATGATCCATCTACTAACTGACTCAACCACAAAGGGAGAAAGCACATGCCTTCATTTGTAGAATGTGAGAAACTTTAAATAAATTTTATTGGTTTTTTGGTTTTTTTTGTGAATAAAAGTTTCCTCTGGATAACAATTAAAACTTTTAATTTAATTGTCAACATTCATTTAAATTAATGCACTCAGGGATAAATTGCAAAATTGTATTGTCTCTCTTTTTTTAAAAGTTACTTATAAATAGCTTAGAGCTGAATCAAATTTTAAGTTCATTAGTTTCATTTAAGTTATGTCAATAAATTTCCACTAGAAACCAGGTTCTTCACTCATTTCTAAAATTATTCATATTAATGCTAATGAAGATACTTAGGAATGCTGAAGAGTCGATGTAACCATTCTTCTGCCACCCCTTTCCCCTTTTTCTGAAAATATAAAGCTTTTACTGGACATCTGCTTGAATTATCTGACAGAAAAGATTCTTGTAGTTTTAATGGAATTATTTTTTTCATTACCTCTGGTTTGTATCTTGTGCTCTGATATTGAAATTATCTGTAGCCATACTTATCAGATTTTATTTGAATGGCTCCTACCTTTATTAGAAATACCTCATCATGCTGTGTGACAACAGAGAAAAAATCAAATTATTTAACTAAATCATGCTTAGTAGATGGAATGTGGACAGAAAAGGCTTTGCTGAACAGTTATTGATCCAACAGTAACAGCTTTTGCTGCATGCTGTCTCAGGCATTCTCCTTTTGGTTGTAATTACCATCTTATTAAAATTATTATTTGATATTTGAGCACCTGTGTTTGTTTATCATAACAATGTAAGAATATAAGAAGCAACTGCAATGTAAGAATATAAGAAGCAACTGCAATGAAAGCAAATGCCTTGTGCAAGATAATACTCCCCCCAGTCTTCCTTATTTTAGGCATTTTGGTAAATTACCTAAATAATATTTTATTGCCATGGATACAAGGAAGCTGAATAGATTTCAGTTGGTGCTATATGAGTCTTCCTGTCTAATGTTTCTAATTGCATAGATCTCCAATGTACAAGAATTAAAAACTATTGTCATAATATAAGCTGTGTGTATCATTTCTGTTCTCATTTTCATCATATAACCATGACATCTAAGACTCAAATTTGCTTAGTGATAGAAAAGGTAAAAAGCTAAAAATTTGAATTAAATTGGATAAAGCAACATCTTGGATTGCAGAACATCATATGGATATAGAAGGATGGTGGAAGGTTGTCAGGGACTGAAAGAGTTCATGCCTTAAACATTGTTATGAAGTTTTGCAGATTATAGCAAAAATTGTACGAAGAAACTACAACCACAGAAGCGTTTAACTGACAGAACTTTGGACTGTGAGTTAAGCTGCCTAAATAAGATAAAGGGGATACTATTGTTCAATCATTTCAAGTTCAGGGAGAAACAAACAAGGCTGAAGGAAAGGAATGTTATCACAAGAGAGCCAAACGCAGCAGAAATTCTTCCCTGTCTGGATTTGGGGTGGAGGACGCCACAGCCCACAGAGGCCAGGT
This sequence comes from Struthidea cinerea, assembly GCA_013397865.1. Lineage (NCBI taxonomy): Eukaryota > Metazoa > Chordata > Aves > Passeriformes > Corcoracidae > Struthidea > Struthidea cinerea. The sequence continues at coordinate 220,518 of VZTI01000137.1, read as the reverse complement.
TTGCACAGACACTCCCTGCCCCAGACACTCCCTCCCCCAAACAAGGGTGGGGGGAGGAGGTTTCGCGTGTGTGGCGTAACCTCTGGTCAGAGGCAATGAACACCCATCCTCCCTTACACAAACCGGCTCAGCTATGAAACCCCCAGCCCCACAGGCCACATCCACAGGACATTCATGTGGGAGGTAGCTGAGGGGGTGCCCTAATCCATCAGAGACCCCCAAATGCCTCCCCAGAGGCCTTGCACCACGGCACTGCATGTGACACAAAATGAGGCAACAGATCCAGAGTCTGCTGCAAGAGACTGGCCCCTGCTTGGGGGAGGTGCCAGGGCATTCTCATTTGGCCTGAGCATATATTAATCCATTCTGTGCTTCTCTGGGGACCTTCACCACCAAGAAGACCAGCTGGAGAGGATCATCAGGATGTCGGTGGGATCCATGGAGTGGTGATATTTTCTTTATTCTGTCTCTGTAACTCTCTTTCTGCCCCCCCCCCCATCTGTTTTCTGTTTATTTCTCTTTCTTCTTCTCTCTCTCATATTTACTATCAAATAAAAGCCATACTATTGACATTGGCATGTGGTCTCATCTGCACCTTAATTCGAGCAGAAGCATTTCTAATAACTTTAAAACTGGATCATGACAAAGGAGAAGGTTCTACAGAAAAAAATTATATAGCTAAAAAAAGCCAGTAGCTCTCTGATTAGGACACAAGGTTAGAGGACCAGCTGGGAATCCTGTTACCATTCTGCCTATGATCTTGGTGTAAAAAAGGCCTAAAGAGACAAACTTATTTTGTTGTGCTTATGATAAGTGAAAACAAATGCTGAAAATTATAATGATGTGGAAGACTTGTTCCCTTTCCAGGCCTAGGTAGTTCCATAAAATTGTATGAAATTTGTATAAAGTCCTCTTATACTTATTTTGTAAACTACAAACAAATTGTTCTTTTTAAGAAATTGAGTCTTAAATACTCATTTAACTACCTTAAAATATCCATTAGGTCATAATTGATATAATATCCTATCCCTTATTGCATCCATATAAGTCAAATAAGACTATATATAGTCTTATAGTCTATAGTTGCATGGCATGTGACTGAAGTGACACAATGAAAATGATATAAACTCATAGCTTGTTAGTGAAACATATCCTTTGTGATTCCACAGCATAAACCTTCTGGGTTTGGGGATGGGACAGTAGGGGGGTATATTGTCAAAGATATCTGGTTCATTTTCATTTGGTCTTTTTACAAAATAGTAAACTAACTAAATTTTAGAATTTCTGTATTTTTATAGAACACTACCTTGTTGTTGCCACAGAGCTCCAATGGGAGAGAAAAATGCCAAAGGGGGGCTGTAATTCTGAGTAAGTTTTGTGGCATATTTGTGGGAAACCTTTGTGTTCTGCTATGTTTCTCAAGACAGGTATGGCTGCAGATTTCTGGGCTTTATTCCTACTGGAAGAGGAGGAAAGCTTAAGATGTTTTCAGTTATCATTTTGAAATTGTTACCTTGTCTGCACAGCTTCTCTTTCCCAAAGTAAATGGCAAATCCTTTATGACTGTGTTCAAGTTGAATTTAATTCACCAGGTCCAAAGGTATTTCCAGCTTTGTGTATCACAAAGGACACAACAGCACCACTCTACAAACTGTGACAGGTGTGGAATATGTGCAACAGCAAGAGAAAGTGACAGAAAATTCTTCAGTTTGTTATGAAGCAGAAAGTGATAAAATAACAGATTTTTGTGTGGTTTGTTTGTTGGGTTGTTATTTTGTGGGGTTTTTTTTGTTTTTGTTTTTTTAATATGTAATTTAAACACTATCAGTATTGTCATTGTCATTTCAACATTATACATGCTACTGCACTTGAAAATAGAAATTTGCCAGATGTTATGACTAATTAGGCAGACATGGGGATTGATAATATCTTGAGGGGTTTTTAACAGACAATTGCATTCCTTTCTCTCCCAGTTTCCTCCATTCTTTTTTTTAACCTTATTCTGCCACAAGGCAAACAGCGTGAAATATTGTATTTACAAATCAATCTTATTGATGCCATGATCACTTAGTAGACACATAGATGTGAGAATAACTTTACTTAATATTTTAATTGAAGCATAGGAAAATTCCAGGTGATTATTTTGTATAGAAACAATAAACAAGTTAAAAAATATATCTATTGTCAGTCTGATGGGTTCAATATAAGGACAGAAGTTCTGTCCAAGCAAGAGAGATCTCAAGGAAGACAAATGTAAGACAGATTTTTGCATTTCCTAATAAAAGTATACTCAGGCTCTTGCATTAGAGTTACTTGATTATATATTTCTAATCTGTGTTTTCTTCTGCTGAGAAAACAGAGTAAGCTGACAATAAAATATATTTTCATGATGTGGACTGATGTCCATTAAGTTATGAATCAAGACGTTGAACTGCAACATTTCAATTGTCACTTAATGCCCTAAAGGGAAATTGGGTGGTATTGGATAAATACTTATTGACCTAAGTATTATATTCAGCTCTTTCCTCGCTCTGCAAGGCAACCATCTTCACTGATACAATGGGGATAGACACGGTCATCTCATTTCTGTAGTTCATATATATGGAGAGAGTTACTGTGTATAATAATGAGGTTTCACTATGGTTTGGATAATGTATGGAAAAAATGGTAAATTTGTTCATAATGATTCTTGATTACCTCACTTCAACTTAATGAGAAGGATGTAAAAGGGCCTCATCTAACATGTTGTACAGACTGCTAGCTGCTTCAAAAGCTCTTTTATACTTGAATACCCTCAGGCTGAGCACAGCCTGGAACTCCAATTTTCATTTGAGTGGATTTGTCTGTTCCATTGTTGAGGTGTCCATAAAATGGTGATCTTTATAAAATAAGCTGTATCTCTGCTTAGTGTGCTCTGAAAACACAAGTCATTAGTCATTTGTTCCACAGTCCTAAGCCAGGGGCAGCTTTATTATATGTGAGATGCTTTTTTCCTTCCTACCTTCTGCTTTTCTCACCTTCATCCTAACCATAAATATTTATATTTGCTCTTCCCAGTGGGATCTGATGTGGTGGGTTAATATGAATGACTCTGAGCTGACATCACACAATAGTTTTTTAAAATCTCAGACCTTTTCTACGCCCTATTTGCATTTGGAATGCAAGTTTTGAGTCCAGAGATAACATTTGTCAGCTTTGCAGTTTGGAGTTGGTAATTCAAATTCCAGAGAACACCTCCAATGTGACCTTCTCACCTTCCCTGCTCTCTCCTTTTCCTTCCCCTCTGTCCCCCTCTCAGTGATTTGAAGCAGCATTTGCTGAACAACTTTCTGTTTTTCCAGCTGATGGTAGCAGCACTGCCAGCTCTGCACAGCCAGTCCCAGCTCTGGCTGTAAATACTTTCTGAGCAAGTCAGTAATTAATGTTGCACTGATGACTGGTGGCATCTGTATGAGTTTATTATCATCTGTACTGAAACACAATGTACAATGAAAACATGGGGGACTCTAAAGAAAGAGGCTAATAAATTTACATGAATTAACATTAAATTTAATTTGCCACATGCCAACCAAACTGTGCAGCAGATCTAAATCCTTTAAAAGATACAGATTTCTCTGTTGCAGCTGCTTCCCAGGCCTGGCTGCTACACTTACTTCAAGACTTTGCTCTATTTCTTAATTAAAACCACTTTCCACACATGCTGACTGATATACGTGGACTATAGTTTTCTCAATTAGAGAAAAAATATATTTACTTTTTAAGAATACTGAAACCATTAATTTACCCATGCTTATAATATAATGCACAGAACACATACGACCTATTACTACCATTTTCTCTCTTGCCAAAATATGAAAGGGTAGTGGAAAACTAACATTAATGAAATTATACTTTCCTTTGTAGTATTTAGGCTAAAAATATGATAGCATTGAAACTTGATAGTAACATGGAAATAAACAGGACACTACCACCTAGTTACCCGTTCTAGTAAAGAACTATAAGTTGACTCCTTTCTTAATGGATTATGTGGTGACTTCTGGCATCCCCCCAAAACACCAAGCATTGGAATGAATACTGTTAATATTTATGTCACTGTTTTAACAACCACAGTGTCAAAGAGTTCAAATTCACAATAAGTATAAAATATAAAGAAATAGAAAGAAGATACAGAAAGACAGCAGGAAACAAAACTTTTTATCACAGAGATTTATGAAGAAAAAGGATAAAAGCATACCTGTGCCCAGTTTTACAGAGAAATTAATGTGAAATCAAACTCCAAATACAGGTTTTATTACAGTCCATGCTTCCACTACAGTCTTGAGTGTACTGGATGTCTGTTAGGATCAGATTATTAGGGCTCTTTAGAAACTCCTCTGCCTGAATAAGGGTGCAAATGAGACCATCTGCCAGTCAATAGTATGGGTTTTATTTGATGGTAAATATGAGAGAGAGAGAGAGAGAAAAAGAAAGAAAGCAAGCAGTAGAAAAATAGGTGGGGGGGGACAGAAAGAGAATGACAGGATAAGGAAAATATCATCACTCCATGGATCCCAACGATGTTCCGTTAAACCTCTCCAGCTGGTCTTCTTGGTGGTGAAGGTCCCCCCAAAAACCTTAGAATCCCATGGCTTAAGGTAGCCTCGAGCCAGGTGGCAATGTCCAGGCATGTCCCCCTGGGGGATGGGGGCAGTCTCTCACAGCAGACTCAGGATCTGCTGCATCCAGTAGTGCAAAGCCTCTGGGGAGCACTTTGGGAGGTTATGACCCCCACTCAGCTCTCTCACGTGAAAGTCCCGTGGATGTGGCCTGTGGGGTTGGGGGTTCCACAGCTGGGCCGGTTTGTGTAAGGGAGGATGGGTGTTCATTGCCTCTCACCAGAGGTTACACCAAACACTGAAACCTCCTCCTCCCCCCTCGGTTGCGGGGGGAGTCTGTGCAAACCTGGCTGCTGTGAGCTCTGCTCTCCCCCCACCCCATACTCAGCCAGGGATGATTCTCAGGGCAGCTGGTGGCTTTGGCCTTTTGTGGCTGCATCCCTTTCCCTCAGCCCGAGATGACTGAACAATGCATTTCCCTTTATCTAATCAGCAGTTTGACTTTCAGTCCAAAGTCCCAGTCTTCAGGGAAGCTTCTTTGGTTGTAGCTGCTTTATAATGAGCAAAACTTTATATCAATGTTTGACGCATGAACTATTTTCAGTCTCTGACAATGTCACAGAAAAAAAATTGCATTTTCCTGGTAACTTGCAGGTCTTTTGACAAGAATTTTTTCAGAAAGCTGAATGAAATAAAATTTCCCAAACCAAAATACACAAAATTGCATCAAATTAATCAATTATCTGAAAGATATCTGGCTTGATTAACTGAATCTAGTGAAAAGCCGAAAACTGAAAAACTCTTACAGCTGCAGAAAATTCTGTTGATTTTAAACTTTAGCTTAAAATCTTGGCAATTGCTGCAGTCCATCGTGGGGCAGCCAGATCTGGCTCCCTGCGAGGACAAGGAAGCCATATGCTTACTGTAGCTGAGGTGTCTGTTTCTCTGAAAGCTACGGCTTCTGAGGGCGTCTGGGTCCCTAAATCTCAAATAAAAGTCTTTCTGGATGTCCTGTGTACCAGAGCATCAGTTTGATTTTACAATGTGTACTTTAGAGGAGATACCATATTTAAGCAATTTTTCAGTGCCTGTATTGGTTGCTACTCCTACTGTAGCTGCTTTAGTAGGTCAGAAAGAAAAAAAAAACCCAACAAAACAAAGCATCTTTGATAATATTTTCAAATATAAACTAGCAGTTTGTCATAAAAGCATACTGCTAGTATGTAATTCTGTAACCAGCATAGTTTCCAGTGGAAAAGTTTAATTGCAAAGTTGCTAATTTCATAGCAACAAACTCCTGGAAGAAAGGTGGCTAGTTCAGGTATGTTAAAATTAATGCATATGAAAACATATTATTTCTGTTAATTCCTCTATCTTTCACAGTTTGTCAAGGTTTATGAGTAACAAGGAAATGGCAGGATGATGAGTACTTATATTTCACAAAAGGAAGAAAGAGGTTTGAAGAAAGTGAGAGCTACACAACATTTTCCTCAGTCATGTGCGTGTCATCACAGATCGCATCGGAAAGATGCTGTCAAGCCAGCAGTGGTTAGTGAGTACATTAAAATCAGATTTTCAGTCGGAGAAATACGATCAAAAGAGTAGAAAATGCAATTAGTCACCCACTTTTGTTTCTAAAGATCCTTTATTTTACATAAGGATTTTCTAGTTTACTTATACTCTGTCCTTCCTTTTCTCCTTCTTTTTGTCCTTTATTTAAAGAACTGAGGATGAAAGAGAAGACTGGTTGGAAATAGGATTAGATTAATACATTCAACAAAGTATATTTAATGTGACTATGAGAAAAGAGCTCCTCTAGTAAGAAGAAAGCTTCAATACTGAGAAACCAGAGCATCTGTGAAATAGTATATTTTTTTTCTGAATTAAATACAAGCCGCATATTACATTTTTAATTATAAGAAGAAATTAAAATGTGTTGTCAACTTTAAACAGGTATCTTTGACAGAAAAATTCTCTTCTACCGTGTATTAGAAGATATCAAAGATTTCACAGAAAAATAAAATGTTCTGAAAAGAATTGCTACCCTTTATTTTCACGTGTCTAAATGTACTTTAGTTCGCATGTACAGCTACTTTATCAAACAGCTTGGCAGAAAAACTGTTTTCATGTTCCCTTTCAGTTATGTTCAAAAAGAAGCAGTCCAGAGGCTGGAAAGGGGCAATGCCTACTTACTAGAGGTGTCCATCCTTTGCAGTGCAGATTCTGACACTTACGCTGAAAAGAGATTTAACGTCTGCTTCAGAAGTGAGCATACTTTTGCATACAGACTGCTTTAACTCATCAGAGAAACTTTAATTCTTCATATGAATTACATAGGGTAACTGTAATGTCCTAAAACAGGCAAATCAATGTTTCGTGTTAGTAGGTTGGCTCTACAGCAAAGCCTGACTCTACACGTTCAGTTCTACAGTGTTTAGTTTAATCTGTTACAAATAAACAGTGCTTTATGTTTAGATCTTCTGAACTTTGAGAAGGATTAAATGTTTCGCCTTAGCCTGTTCTGTTGACATATCAAATAGTTTGAGGTAACTGGAGAGAAAGATGATTATACCTGAAGCTCTGCTGTGCACACAGAAGTGGTTATTCTGAAGGGATATCGAGTCTTTCAGTCCATACAAGACTCCCCTAGCTTTTTCTCTACAGCCTTCATCTGCAAAACACAGTATCAATTGTTCAAGGGAAAACAGGAAGAGGATTTTGCTGCATCTCTGTGTTTCTGAATGGCTTGACTGGACAACTTTTTCAGAGTCAAACTGCACAACTCTTAGCACTGCTTTGTCTGCAGTGTCAAGAATAGCTTAGAGCCAAACCAAACCTGTCATCCATTCCCTGACCTTCTGTTTCTCTTTCCTCCCTGAGATATGCCCAACAAGTAGGTAAAGAGGATCTGGTTTCAAAGGCGAATGTTCATCTTGGTGCTTCTCAAAACTGAGACTCTCATGTCACTTTTACCAGCGAAAATGCCTAAAGGTGTGCCTTTAAGAGAATTCAAATCTAGGTAAATGTCTAAATACTTACTGAAGTCTTATTACTAGTATTTAAATAGGGGTTTTTTTGGATGTGGGTGTTTGGATGTAGTTCTGAAGTGGCTGAATATATACTCACCAGAGAAGGAAACATGGCTTTTTATGAAAATAGTTGATGACATGACTGTGTAGTATGAAGCTAAACTGAGTTTATAACTGTAGACTATGAACTTCAGCCACAACAGAATTGCCAATCACAGCTTGTATTACTAGTGCACAACTGGGCAAAACTACAAAAAGTTCAAGGGAAAAAGCTGCTTTTTCCAAGTATTTTAAGTAGTATTTTAAAAGATGTGTAGTTACTCCTTAAGTGATAGTATAACAGTACTATCTTCAACAGTTTTAAGAAAATAAGATTTCTTTCATCCATCTCTCTCTATCATTATTTAATATTTTGCTGTCACAGGTCTAAGATTTTAGGTTGTATTACATTTCTATGAATTTTGATTAAAGTGGAGTTTTGGGAAGTGCAATTTCAACAAAGTGATATTCAAATTAAAAAAAAAAAAAAAGGCAAAAAAAGAGGAAAAAAAAGCTGCAAATTTAAATGTTCTACGGATTTTTTAGCACCAGAATGTCATAGTATTTGTCATCCACCTTAATTTTCTATGGAGACTACAACTGGATCATTTTTTTTCATCGCAGTACATTTTAATTCCAGTATATCTTAAATCACTTTCCAAACATAATTTACTATTACACTATATTGCCTCCAGAGAAAAATGTCATCTGTTTGTCAGAAATCAAAGGCTCAAATGTATCCAGCTGTTACTGAATTAACTAATGAAATTTTCTCTCATTTTCTGATGGTTAATGCATAAACTATCTGGCTAAAAGAGAACAGTTACCACAATTACTAGATGAGAGATTTGGATAGGAGTTACATAATCTCAGGGACCTGTAGGAGGATAGAGCAATCAAAGAGAGAGTACCAATGTAGGTTTGTTAAAGAGGACTGAGTCAAGCAAGAGGAATACCTGAGCTATCTTAAAAACTTCTGAAATGCATTAAGCACAATTGTGTTTTAATGAAAGCTCTGTTTTGGGTAATGGATAATGCATGGAGACATCAGCAAAAATTAACTAGTGTTTCTAAAGGCAGTACAAAACTTTCTAACATCAGAAGTTTTGATTTGGGCATAGTATGGCACATAAAGAGTGTAAACTTAGCGTAGTCTGGAGAATAAAAATCAGCAACTGACAACAGTACTGTAGAAAAAAGGGTTTCTATCCATAATGTTACATTCCATCTATATCATCTATATCTCTATATCATCTATATTTATACCTATATAATCTCTATATACCTGTATCTATATCCACTTATGTCTTTATCTGTTAACTTGATGTGCAAATTCTACACGGATTTATGAGCACAGTTGAAGAGAGAAAGACAGAAAATTGTGAGTAGAAAGAAGGAGTTATTTAGCAGAAGACATGCAAGTAAAAGTGGACCAAATGCCCATATTATTAAGTTGGTCATATTGCTCTCGTCCAAGACAAAATAATGGTAAACATTCAGATAAAATACTGGTTACAAACAGTAAAATGAAATTTTATAATTAGTTTCAGAAATATATTTCATTAAATAGAAAATGGGTCTCAATAAGATGAATTTACTACATTTTTTGAATTTCTAAATCTGGCTAAAGTAACTTGGGGGAACTATAAAATTGCCACTTAAGCAGGTAAAAGGAGGATGATTAAAAAACCCTACAAAATATAAGTGAAACCTTTTTTAAAAAGACTGAATTTTACTACTTAGAGATGGAGGAAATATTTTAACAAAAAGGCTAAGTAATAGCAAATAAGTAGGGTGAGAGATGCAGTAGCAATCTGCACTAGAATTTGTTAAACTCAGCATTTTCATAATTGATGGGGAAATTAATATTAAATTACACATGAATTGCATTACAATAAAATCTTTTATGATGCCAAGCTGGTGAAATGGTAAGAATTGGAATTCACAATCTTATTTACCTGTGTTATTTGCCAGCCCTGACAGAGCCAATAGGTGAGTGAAGGCAGTGCAGCTCTGACTGTGTGCCTTATCTAGGCTCCGGGAGTGATACCTTGCAGAAAGGCTTGGAGCCATCCTAAGGTGTTTCATCAGTGTGGTAGTGAATGGATATGGCTTTTCTTCAGTATCTTTCCTCTTCACTAATTTCATTAGTTGTAATTACATGCTGTTAGTCGCATTACTAACAGTGTTAATGAGTCAAATACACTGGACTTGCTCCTGCCAGATGAATTTTTAACGGCTGTTAAAAAGTTGTAGTAGGTTTCAGGAAAGATCTATGCATTATTCAGTGAGTAGTAGACATGTCTTAATGTGAGAGCTTTAGAGAACTCCGTCTGAAAAGATTTAGAGGCGATTTGATTATTCTGCACAAGTACTTTCTAGGAAAGAAGATAGTGGATTCTGAAGGACACATAAATCTTATGTAGTAAGAGCTAGAAACCAAAACCAAAACCGTTTGCTTTTCCTGCCACATAGCTGTGCAGACATTCCCCCCAAACCCAATCTGTTTTCAGGTGGAGGGTATTCATGACCTACCAACCATATTAAGGCATGACTGCTGCGCAATTATCAGTGCAATCTATGTTAACTTTGACTGAGCCGTCTGGGATCCTAGAGATGTAGTCTACCCAGGAAAGGTGCCCCTTGTCTTGGCACAGATCAGGTCAGCTGCTGTGGTTATCTTTTGGAAGCTAGGCAGAAACTATAAGATATTTTACATTAATAAAGAAGCCATTTGAAAAACAGTCTTAAAATCGCCTACTCTTTTGCTAACTAGAATTCTACTCTGTTCTGTGGAAAAGCATTGAACCATTTTGCCTTCTTTCCCATCTATCAGTTAAAATATAAATTGTATTTGCCTTTCTCTAAAGAATATTTGTATTTAGTTATAATTTTTAATATCATAAAAAGCAAAATCATAAAGTTATTGCAATCTTTTAAAAGGATCCTTAGATCTCAACATTTTTTCTAGTTTCCTACATTGTCAGTTTTCTATTTGATTCTTCCTTTGCACTGGTATATATCACAATGAATTGCACTCAGTTTGTGGAGTTACACACACGTATGAATAATAAAACCTTTTCCATTTATTTGACAAACTTGATAATTTTATAACATTGATTTAGAGAACTCTTGAAAAGAATTCTCACTGTATCTCACATTCTGGCAATGTTTATATTAATGTGAATTCTTATTCTTTTATTGGCTGGAGTTTCAGTTCAGCTTAGGGAAATTGACTATGTTAAACCTATAAATACTACTGGAACTTAGTGGCAGTTGTTTCTTTGGTGGTTTTTCAAGATTAAGAAATTGTCTCACTGTAATAAACTTATTGAAATGCTCACCATGCTGAAAATGAAAAAAAAGTATATTTAAATAAGAAAGAATGAATTAAAAGAAGTATTTTATGAATGAGTTGTATACAAGAACTAGATGAATAGTATGCGTTGTAATACGCACCTTTTAGTTATGACCTTTGATTTTAATTGCTTGTATTTTTACTGAGATCTTCATGTATTTTACGAGCAATTTGATAAATTGCAACTAGAAAAACTTAATAGAACAGTTAAAAACCAGAACAAGAGTATTTTTCATATTTTTCTTGTAAATGGAGTAATGAAGAAATGTCACAATGTTTTGCTTAAATGCATTGCTAAGTCAAAACTCGGTGTCATGAAACCTTATAAACTTTGTGTACTTTTTCTTGGACTCAAATAATAGTTTTTCCACATGAACTTTATGGGACTTCACTGTGGGAAGCAAAATCTAAGGCTGTAATCCTTTTAATTTCCAGTTCATCATATTCTTAAATGTAGCTCCAAAAAGAGGAATATTTCGTTGAATGAAAAGTTTGCCTGAAAAAAAAATGACCTGGGAAAGATGTGAGTGATTGAGTTTTGCAGTAATGATGCATGGGCAAGGACCTCGCTCATCAGATGGAGAAAGGCAAAGCCGTTTATTGCACAGTCAGAATTCCCTAAATACCAGCACCCAACAGGATATAACATCATATAAACAGGAAAGGTGTTCACCACAGTGTCCCCCAATCACCTGGGGTATTGCACAGATTTTATCTAGTATGGTAATAGGCAAACAATCCCCTATAAGGCCACAAACTACAATGAACACTTCTCACAGGCCCAGTCTGTCCATAAACACACAATCCTCTCTCAGTCCGTCTCCGGTGGCCTGGATGCTCTCCCAGGGTCACCTCCGGGCCCAGGATAGATCTGATCCTCAGAGCCTATCTCTCTACCACCACCTTGTGCACTCCAACAATTGAGACACAATGTTTATGTTTCTTGGTGCATTTTTTTGTGCACATGACACCAGAGTTCACAGCAAAGTAGAAGGGTAAGGCTCTGTTTAGGGAACAAAATAGCTTTTAGTGTAATTTAAATCAGTGATTTGGCCTTGCCTGGGAATTCTCTTAGCTTTGACCTTACCTCAGACATTCAGTTTTTCTCACAACCTGCAAACTAGAGCTTGCAAAAAGGCTGCTAGAACCAGCTTTATACCCAAGTAGTACACAGAGAGCTTGTCTTTACTTTCATCCTATCTGTACAGAAGGCATTTCTTCAGCCAGGAGATGGGAGTTTCACTGCTGAAAATCACAGAGGAAGAACAAATTAAGAAGGAAGTTTATACACGGCATTAATTGTTAAATTTAAAGCTTAGCAATTAAGATATTAACCACTTTTTTCTTCTTTCTTCTAAATGAGGAAAAATTTATTATAAAGTCTTTTGAATTATTCAACATTAAACCAAAAGGTTGGGGTTTTGTTCATTATTTTGCTATGCTTGTTATGTTTTCTGTCATATTTCAACTTTTTAGGTTGAAAAGAACTTTTTAAGTTGATGTGTATCCAGTATGGAAAACAAAGCTTTTATAAAAGGGAATCAGTACAACGTAAGGAAACCATAACAGCATACCAAATGATATGAATGTAAATCAGCAATTATAAGTAATAAAAATAATTGTGTTAAAAAATACTAATAAAGAAAAAATGGTCAACCTCAAAACCCCAGATTTTGATTTAGTTGTAAATTATTACCCATATACAGCAAAGCAAAAAAATTAGCATTTCCAGATGAGTTTTCTTTTTTTAATAAAGGGTTGTTGGATTGATTTCTTTTTTGAGGGGAGGAAGAGAAAAGAAGGGAGAGAGAAATGTTTGTACATATCTAGTTAATTGATTTTTAAAAATATATATTTCTTTTACATGTTAATATTTATGAACACTTTATTTGCTTAATTTAAAGCTACCCAATGCATATTAAAGTAGCCCCAAGAGTAAATACAGGAAAAATCTAATAGCAGTATTCCAGTATCTGGTGAACAAAAATAACCATTTGATTCTCTGTTCAGAGAAGAAAAAAAAATTGTTCAAGCAATTCATCTGGTACTCTGATTCTGATATAGAGGATGATTTTTTTTATCCTGATTCATTTTATTTAGGTCAGGGAGGAACCTGTGTCTGATAATTTAAGTGTGTGTCCTCATGAGATGGTCACAGCCTGTGAGAACTTCTTTATTGGCCTGTTACCTTTTCTTCACCTTTTTTCTAAAAACTCTCCTCTTTTGCTAGCACTCACAAAGTTAGAAAATCCCTCCTGAGGCATTTCACTGGAAAATACTCAGTGGGATTTGAAAAAAGAAAACCAGGAAGGTGGTCATGAGGAGAACAGTTAAAGAAGAGAGATGTAAGAGACAAGTCTATTTGCATTAAGGGACAAATGCCTGTTTTTAATTGATAACTATTATTTTTCAATATGTGAGATGGAACTCAAGCTACTTAGAAAGCATTCAGCCATGGACCTGACACTTAAACAAAGGGTCTTTTATCCTTTCAACTTGGGAATATTCCATCTTTTTCTTCACTTCCTTTACTGCTCATGGTTAACTTTTACCTTGGTAAAATACAAATCAGGGCATCCCTTAGTCTCCTCTTTTCCAGAAGCAGTTGATTCCTTGGCTGTTGCTTTACAGCCATTATGCACAGACACACACCCCCCCCAGCAGTTCGTGTGTTACACTTTTATGATTCAGCAACCCTGAGAAAATACAAGTCATTAAAATTTTGCTAGAACAACTTTCCTACCCAGTGACTGGTTGGTGGTTTTGTTATTAAAAATGATTAAAAAATAATGGGAATTTTGAATCCCTAGAAGGTTGCACTTAAAACACAATAAAGGCTCACCTCATTACTAAGTCTAATAATATTAGATTCAACTTAGCATGAATATTATCCAAAAGCTGCTGTAGTGGAGTTTTGTAGGTAGGATCTACATTATTGTTAATACCAAACTGCTGGCATTGCCTTATATAATATATTTTTATTAAGTACCTAATAATTTTACAGACTTTTATTACAGTCAGCAGGACTTCATTCCATAGGACATTAGGAACATGTAGGAAACCAGAACATTTGCGGCAAACCTTACCCAGCACTGCAGGAGTTCTGCTTTGCTCTTCCTGTGATGAGTCACCTTTGGGTAGAAAAGAAAACCCCATAAAATCCTTTATTACTTATACCTATTGGAGAGTATATTTACTGTGCTGGGGTTCAGAACTTGTTAGTTTTGAACAAGTATGGATTCTAAGAAAGCCACATTTTGCTCTTCTCTCTCTGCCCCCTTCTTCCCTCTCCTCCATTTTTGCTTCATTCTCTAAAGTCTGTCAATCATTAACAAAAATTTTTCTCTTTGAAGGTTTATATCACTGCTGAATCCTTACAAATGAACTATTAATGTGCAAGCACCAGGATCCTCCATTCCCACACAGTAGGCACTTTGTCCCCGAAGCTTAGCCTTTTACCACTCTGATTCAGACCGTTGGCAACCTCATGGCTTGGAAAAGTGTTTTTTCCCATTTGAAGATACTGTATACACTATGTGGCCCATCTATCAATGACTTTCTGGTTATTAATTGTTCATAAATGTTCATGAATTTGTGTCCCTCTGATGAACCTCTTAACTTGCATACAAGCTATTAATTATTCATTTGTAAGTAATTATGCTGATGATTTTTGCATCCTCTATAGCAGCTCATTATGTAAACTAACCATGTTAACAGTCCCTGTACTGATTTAGACCTGAGATACAGCTCCTCCTGACAGCAGCTAAAGACTGCAAGATTAAATTACTTTTTTTAACAAAGTACAAATTATTGATAGATATTAGTTCTTGCCTTTGTAATTGACCAAATGGAAATCTTTGCTCAGAAATATAACCAGAAATGTCGTACTTTATTTAATGTCCTTAAAAAAATCCATAATCATTGTCTTAGTTGTAAAAGGGAAACGTGAAATATTAATTTTTTTTTAAATGGATTTGTGTCTTGAAGGAAAATATTTAGATGATTGGAGGGCAGGAAAATTTGGCTGGGGTATTGTGGGGGTATTTGGGATGGGTATCCCTGATGGAATGTGTCTTGAAGACCCCAAGGGGATATTTGGAGGAGTTAGGTGGGGAATGCCTTTCTGAATTGCAGCATAGTGTTTTGATACTCAGTTTTGAGAAGGTCAACATGAAATGAGCTTGAGACTATAACGATACCCAGAGAGGTTAATAAAGCAGGGTATTTAGATTCCTATGAAATAAATGAGCATCTAAAAAAATTCTGCATCTTTGGGGGAGAACAAGAACTTGTTTTTCTTTAAGGTAAAGGGGCATATGATAGAAGAAAAATGGTCTGCAATCATTGTTTAATTGGAAGTGTTGATTGCAAGATAAGTTTCGGAAGAGATACAGAGAAAAAGACAATATCCAAGGATAAGTTAGTAAAACCATGCTAAATAAATTCATGATTTACTGAAATGATAATGCGCTTGAGAAGCCAAAATTCATTGAGTTGTAAAAAGCATACAAAATATTTTCAAACCCTATCAAAATTAAAGAGATTTTTTCTTGGTTTATTTTATTTTCAGGGGAATTGAAGAGGAGGCTACAGAGAGGCTTACTTTATTCTTACTTAAATTCTGCCACTCTTGATATATATTTATCTTCCTGGATTTCTGTTCATACCATACTGTTGGGAACTGACATGGAAGGATGAATGAAAAAACAACCAAAACCCAAACAAGCTTTGAAAAAACTCCAGCTTTTCGTAGGTCAGAATATCATCAGAGTGCCAACTCCTTTGCATCTAGGCACTTCACACTGGAGCACTGGAGTCAGGGATGTCTGCTTGGTAGGGCTCTCAGGGACTCCGGAACAGCCTTCTAAGGACATTTCATAAAACAGGGAAGGCACTCAACCATGACCTGTTCATGTCTCCTTTTTATTGTGAAAAATTGTGTCAGACAGATGTCCTTTTGCTTAATAAATGTGGAAAATAAATGTAAGAACCATTTCTTTGTCAATCGTATTATTTTCCTGGATGCTAGGCAGCAGGGCTTTTTGCCGTTTCTTGTGTGATCTTTACTGAAGGGCTGGTGTGCTGCTACACTGGCAAATCTCCACTGTTCTGCACTGAGATAATCCTCTTTTAACTTGCAACGAGAATCTTGAATTAGGTCTTGTGGGTAGCTTGAAGTGTGCTTAAATCTTTAAGTTGATATACAGAGGAATTTAGTAGTTTAAATTATGTAACGCATTCACATTCTGCCTATTATCTCCATTTTCTCACTTTGGAAAAGAGTCATATTAACTTGGGAATATATTATTTTCTTTTATGATAGAATTGCTTTTGAATATACTCCTTACCCATTGGAGTAATGAATATTTGTAATAACAATAGTAGCATTGTCAATAATTTCTAGCTTATTAATAGATTTAAAGAGTTGCTTGACTATATGGATAAATACATGTTCACAGCAACGACCAAGCTGGTGTAGTACATCCTGCACTTCCTTTACTAAAGAAGTGGAAAGCTATTTTTGAAATTGTTATATTTTTTTGTCAATGACGATCACAAATACCATTTAAGCATTTAAATATCGCTTAGGTACTTTCCCAAAAGCAATCAGTAGTGCAGATTCATCAGAGACTTATTACCAGCCAACACAGCACACCTATCAAAGTGCTCTTCCTTTCAACTGAGGTGCACCTCTCTTATTAGTGACATGCATTAACCATCTTAATTTGGGATTCTGTATCACTCGAGTAACTGCAGGATGATAGTTACTTTATATAATGAGCAACAGTGCAAGGAGCAAAATATTCAGCATAATTAATTAGAAATGAATAATTAATATCTTCCATATACTTACAAGTTCATCCAGCTGTCATGTACTATAAATGCATGAGAATTTTGGAAATTTAACAGCCAAAGGGATATGAGCTCAATGCTAAGGGATGATAGTTGAATGCTGTTTTTATAATTTTTGATCAAAATCCTGCTGTCTACATCAGACTTCAAGCTCTAGTGACCTGTGGGGGCTTTGCCTATGACTAGTAAAATATTATTTATCAGGAACTGTAGTGACAGGACAAGGAGTAATAGGTTCAAACAGAAACAGGGGAAATTTAGGTTAGATATATGGAAGAAGGTCTTTACTGTGAGGGTGGTGAGGCATTGGCACAAGTTGCCCAAAAAAATGGTGGATGCCCCATCCCTGGAAATGTTCGAGGCCAGATTGGATGGGGCTTTGTGCAAACTGATCTAGTGGAAGACGTCCTTATCATGAGATCATTCTATGACCCAGATTTGAATAACATCCTTTATGATAATCAGATATGCAAAGATAAAAGTAAATAAGGTATAACTTCTCTAAGAGTATAAAGATACTAGTTCTTTGTATTTTCACTAACTCAAATTCACATATATTTGGAATCAAGTGGATCATTTCCTGTGCAAAAACACTGAGAACTATCCCGTTTCTATTCATGTCTGAGGAGCCCTCTTGACTGATAGAAGTAGAGAGTTTCCAGGGAAAGCTAAGACCTACGCATCAATGAAAACATGTACTTGGAATAGAGATGATAAAATTGTCTCAGGTGAACAAAAAGCCAACAATCACCTGTTATATATTTTGGCAAATCCTTAGAGAAGATAGATCTTCTATGTAAGTCTACTTCAGGACAAGTTTCAGTTTGAGCTCACATATTTCTTGACTCAGAAAACATCTTACCGTGGGGCACAAATCAGAGGATAGGCGTCATCAGTTTCAGTTCTACAGTTTCACTGAACTACTTGTTTGCTTTTTGGGTTTTTTAATCTCAAATCCTTGGTGGTTTAATTCTACATAGTCTAATTTATTGGCCTATAATGGTAGTTTTGTTTTCAATTTATGAATGCTTTACCTTATTTTAATTGACATTTCTGGGCTTTTCAATTATTTCTGCATGGAACTCATTCTCAAAGGGTTTAATTTGGATCTGAGTAAAATTTGATGAATGTACAGAGGGATGTGAAAGAATAAAAACAAAGAGCTGGATACAAATCTCACAACTCAGAAATGGCTCCCCAAAGGGAGAGTCTTTCAAGCAGATCAGTGTCTTTCTGCGTGGAAGGCAATGGAGCTACACCGGTTTACACCTCCTAGGGATCTGGATACACACCATTAATACCTGATTCAAAGCCCATAGAAATAATTTGCTTTTAGTATTGTAACTTTATGGCTGGAATAACCTGTTGGTATTTATGAGCCTCGTTCTTAATGAGTTCTGACATGTTTGTTAGGGAGCCTGTGATTGTACCTTGCCCAGGGTAAATCTCTGAGGAACAGTTTCTTTCCTGAGATGCTCTTGGAGTAGTGCACACCTTCATGATTGCTGGATATAAACAGGCCACCCAGCTGTTGCTGTTGAGGAGATGTTGACTGCTTGGGGGAAGGGAAGGGGATATTCTATAAATCTGTTTACTGTTTGTTTGGTTTTTTTGTTTCCTGAAACACATCTCAGACAGTTTTTGGCTTCTAATACTAGTAACTGAAGTTGTTAATTTTGAAGCCCCTGTGAGAATAGTTGAGAGGCCCAATGCTTAAAAGAGTCGGGTAAAATATCCCTCCCACTCATTTATTAGTAACAATATGTCTGCTACGTTATTTAGTCCTCTAACTACTTAGGTACTCAGGAAATTTGTGGGTTTTGCCCTCAGGAACAGGTGGAGTTACATGCCTTGCATATATGCATGAGAAAGTTACCCTGAATCTTGGGTGAAATACGTTTCACAGCAGCAGAACTACAGCATAAAAATGGGTGAGGGATGACTTAGTGCCTGCTTGGTAGTGACTTCGTTGGTTTTTATTGTCTTAAAATATGAACATTTCACAATTTTTCTTATTCCTTTTCTGCAGACCTTGCTTGAGGACCTCACGAGACCAATATGAATTTTTTTATGACGCTTCCGCATGTTCTATTTTTGAGTAGATTTCATCTGTACTATTTAGGCATTGTAATTCCTGTCCCATTACAGTTAGGCCTGGGCAACAGTAAATAGTAAGCAGCATGCCAGACAGAGAGAGCTGCAGGAAATACAGATGGCTTTTCATCCAGCTTGGGGTTTTTCTTTAATTTCAAAATTATCTGCTAATATGTTTCATTCACTAGATGGTTTATCACTGAGATGTGTTATTCACTTGAGATAGCTCAGATGAATACCTATCAAATATTTTTGGTGGGGTTTTTTGTAAAGCAGCAGATACTTGATTAAATTATTGCTGACACTTTTGGATGCTTACCAAAGACACGGAAAAAATAATGCACATTGCTGTATCTAATATACAGGATGAAGTGTTTTCATCTCAGTTTATCAAGATGTAATGGCTGGCTGTTGCTCCAATAAAAAAAGAAAATATGAAATTGAAATAACTTGATAGATCTCAAAAAGCACACCGCATAGGTTGATGATGGAAAGGATGATTTCATCATTATACTTTGATTATTTATCCCTTATTTAATGCCATTCCTTGTTAAAATTTGCAGCTATCAGTGCCATCAGTATGCACTCAGATTGGTAAACACAGCTGACAAATCAAAAATAGAACAATTAGAATTTTTTTCTTGTTTCACTTGGGCAAAATACTTGCAGTTACTGCAGTGCTAATGACCTTGAAGTCTCTCACAGTTATGATTAATTTCTCATTTTTCCTATAAATTCAAAATGACTAAATATGTTGAATACTGCCACTTTTAAGGCTAACTAAGAGTTATAAAAATGAGAAAAAAAGTAACTCTTAAATGCAGAGGAAATGTAAGTATTGTGGTTCTCAAGCTGTCCTTGTGCTTCAGACGTTTTGCTTGATGCCATTAGTGTTCTTTTGGGCCCTTTTCTAGACTCCTGTGCATGCATCCCATTGCTCTTTGCCTCAAGGTGCATAACACTAACATCATAAACCATGAGAGTTTTTGAGTGATTTTATGTAAAGCTTTTAAATGGCATGTTTATAAACTTTTAAAAGAGATTTTTGTCTAATTCAGAGCTGAAAATAGGCATTCCATAACGTCTGACTTTTCTTAGCTCTGTCTATGCATGCATATAATAATTATCATTAAAGGAGAAATTAATTTCATTCATACAATAGAGTTTATGCTTTTAGAAGAAATAAAAATTCCAAAAGCCCAGACCCAGAGCATTTGCATTAAATTTAATTGCTAATTAACTTCAGTAGTACTTAGTTCCCACTTAAATCCAAATTAAAAGTGTTTGGTTCCAGGGAACTTGAGACCCGTGACTTTGTGACAGCTAGAAGTTGGTTTTCCTAGTTGTTAGGGAGTTGAGAAGCTCTGCAGCAGCAGTGCCAAAGTTTGTGGTGAATTGTTTTGTTGGAGGCTGGCTGGTATGTCCCGGTTTCTTGGCAAGATGCCACGCTGGCTGGCTATGAACTAGGAAAAACAAAGTGCACAATGGCATGGAAGCTGTTAGGAAGGTAGGCAAATCTTCCCAAAATATTTTCTCAGAGACAAATTCTTTGAGCAAATTTTTATTGCCACAATTGACAACTATTGAGATAAAACCCACAACAACTTTTCCGAGTCAAGTTTAGGTGTGCAATGCCTGGGAGGGAATTTGAGGATCACTTATGCATTTATTATGCATTCCTTTGGTCACATAGTATCCAGCATTGGTAAGAAGTTGCATTTGTGGGGATATGGCATGCTAGTACCAATTGTCAATAGAAAGTAAGATATCTTCTACGAATAGTTTTCTAATATATCTGCTACTCAGTACCTACGAAACCCTGCCTCACTCTGAGGTTGGGAGGAGCCATAGCATTGTAAATTGATGCTCAGATACCGAGAAGATAAGAACTGTATCAAAGTTGTAAACCTTAATGGATTGGATATCTTTTGGGATATCCTTTGGGATAGGCAGAGGGTTTCTCCGGGGTTTTCTGTATGTGTTCCCAGTATGTTGGTTCTAAACCTCTGGCTTAGCTAACTTCTTTTTTATCAAGGAATACATAAACTGTTGGAATGAATGCTGAGTGATCTTCAATGTGAGCACTAAATCAGGTGAAATATTGAAGTTATATTTACCTCTCTTTTTATCATGGTCAATCTGCTGATTCACAGATTGAATCAGAGAGAGAGGACTTTTGAACCCTACAGAGTTTGCTGTGATCACATTGCTTAACTCTTTTTTACACCTCTGACATAATTTGATAATAGAGGCATTCACTAATGTGAATACATCAAAAGTGTTCATTGCTGCAACTCTCCTTCTCCTACAGGGAGTAGAGAATGAAATCAGCCATCTAATTCCAAAGGCTCACACATTGCTGAGTCACAAGCCAGGAGCAGCGACTTCTTAAAATATGCTTTTTTAGAATTCAATGTGACTACTTTATGACCCCAAAAATGTCAGCACAAAGTATCTTAGCATTGGTGTTGTTTATTTGAAAATACACCTTAATACTACATGTATTTACTGCCTGTGGTTTTTAAATAAAATCAGAGCTTTTAGAAAGAAACCAGTGCCTTTTGAGATTTGGGCAATATATGCAGTATTTACTTTATATGTTTAATGTCTCCCTCCCTTCCCTCTATCTCAAAGCAGTCAGTCATTGGATAGCTAAGTTATATTAAGAAAGCTATGAAAGATTACTTCTATTTTTGTGGAAAATTACCTTATTACAACACTTCAGATATTTATAAAACTACCACATTGAAAAAAAGATTCTTTACAGTGAGCAGGAACAGTGAAAAAGATATATGCCTTGTAAAGCTCACTATAGATATGAAAATAAACACCCAGAATAAAGGTGTGGCTTACTAGAGAAATATAAATGCTACAGATAATATTCTGCAGAGATCAACAAAATCCCAAATCTGATAAATTTTGTATTAGAAGAAAGATTAAGGCAGCAGAGGGCAAGAGTACATTGAAAAATCATTTCTTACATTTAAACTAGTTGAAGAGTTTAATAAACACTTTTTAGTTACTGACTTTCAAGTGTCCCAAGTTGGATAAAGGGCATATACAAAAAGTTCTTCTCTTTTTAATGATCTTATCATTCTCCATCTATTTTATACCTCAAAAAATAAAAGGCAAATTTTACTGTATGGGTTTTTTTTAACATTGCCAGAGGTGACCTGCAGCACTTCTCCTGAACATAGCCCCTCAATGGAGTAATTTCCCACAGGCATGCATCTTGTTGCATCAGAGCTGCAGTAAAGTCATGTTTTCCAATAGAACATGTTTTTGATCATACATCTGATTTACATTGCTCAGGCTTAGAAAGGCACTCTGAAATGGAAGTTTCTTTTCCTTTAAATTAAACAGAGGGGATTTTTTCCCTTTCCCCATTTTCCACCCAGAAAAGGTCTGAAAATAAAGATCTTCCCAAATTTTCCCTAATTTTACTTCTGCTGTGAACAAGGGTGCCATAACAAGAGCCAAGCTCTTGAGAGCAGTATCTCAGGCAAAGGAAGAATTATGCATTTGTTTCTGCATAAACACGTGCATTACTTCAGACGTCTAACATAACAATCCTCTTCAAATTAGCATGATTTCAGTCTCTATAGATGTCTCCTTAAAAGCAAGTAGAAAAAAAAAAAGGGGGGAAACCATGTAGTTCTGATTAATAGACTGGGTTTGTTAGAAATTTCAGGCTATCCTTCTCTGCATAATTCTGATTAGAGGGAACACTGCCATGAAAAATGTGTCTCTCCTGGACAGAAGCTAGAATGGGGTAGGGGGAAGAGTGGAGACATTTGCATTTTTGGGTTTATGGGGAAGGAGAAATCATTCATATAGATGAAAACACAGCCTAACACTGAAAGTTTCAAAATAATCTTGGGATATAAAGGCCCACAGAATTTGATGTGGGCTTTATTTCATTAGGATTTTCCTTCCAGAGAAGTATTAATTTTTTTTTAGATTAACCTAAATACAGGATAAACACTGAATGCACTAGAGGATGAAATCAAGGTTAATTAAAACATCTAAGTCTTTGATTACAAAAGTAATAATTGCAGTAGAATTAAGAACAAAATAACTCTACTGAATAGTTCCTTATTAGGTATGCTCGACCTTTTTTATCAGATCCTCAAAGAGTTTTTAATACCCTCTTTGTCTCTTTATTCTTATATCCTTTGTGCCCTAGAGAGATAGAGAGAAAAGAAGAAAACGAAAACTGAAAGGGAGGAAGAAGGGAGAAAAAAAGTCTTGTTACATCTATGCAAAATACCTGTCTTTCTGTTGGTAGCCTGCTTCCATACTGATACACTTTATTTCCTTACTTTACGAGACACACAAATATTTGCTGTTCAAAAGAATTTGGTGTAACAACTGTAGGAAGAAAAGCAAAGTCAACACATACTGATATATTGATATTAGTAATGTAGAATTTTTTTTCAAAGGCTGAAATGAGGAGGAGAAAAAAATATTTTACTAGGACTAGGAGGAAAAGCTCCTATTATAGCTAATAGTCTGTGCTGTCAGCTGCAACTGTGACTTTCCAAGAAAAGGGCTGTAACTGAGAAAGCCACATTTGTTTTTATCTTCCACTTTTTTATTCTCTTTCCCCCTTTATTCGTAGTCCATCTTATAAGAAGACTGGACTACACTGTAGCAACAGGAGTAAAAGTACTGCCTGAAATATATTCCTTTCTTTTCTTAGCATGGACACTTCCAATTCTTGAGGATAATAGCTGAAAGGAAGGAGGAACAGGAAAGATTATTAAAATGGAGGTGTACTTAAGACAGTTTCGAGGAGGTTCCCTGATTTCATATTGTCAAATACATTTTTTCATCATGAATAATGTGCTCGCTGTTGGAGGGCTGCCTTGGTGACTTCCAGATCCAGGTTTTCTGAGGCAGGTATGGTTGTCAGGGCTGAACATGCCCTTTGCCCAGACCATCCAGCTCTCAGGGAAGGGGTGCTGCCCACTGTTCAGCGTTCTCTGTGAGGGGCCTCAGTGTCCGACTGTTCAATGGCTGCAGGTGAAGGACCTGTGCAAGCAAGCAATAGTACCACTAATGCCGTGGACCTCTTTCCATGATCATGGCTCTAAACGACAGGCTTGGCTGCCCTCAGACAGCCAGCTTTGATGGGATACTTATTTCACATAACATCTTGATGATCAACAGCACTGTCTTGAGTCAAAGCAACACATGTTAAGCACGCTGGGATCAATAGTGTGAAACAGGGAGAATTTATTATGCTGTGTCTTGAACTGGGCCTCCAGAGCTGTGCCAAGGACAGGCTCTTCCCAGTTTAGATGAGGACACAGGCGCTGCTTTATGGTTGGTGTGCTGAGGATGGGCTAGCCACAGATGGGGGCTTCCAACCCTGTGGAGGGGAAGGAGAGCTCCCAGGGCCTGGGGTGGTTCCTGCCAGTGTGTTCATACATATGTGCCTGAAAGAGATGGGGTCTATGGGGTGCCAGCTGAGAAAGGTCAAAAGCATCACCTACATGTTTCCACTTCACTGTGCCTTTGTGGAGAGACCTGTAGGACAGGCAGATTTTGCTGCTCCAGGTGTTACCGCTCAAAGATGGACACAGCCCTGAGGACTGGTCAGTGACTTCTGCTGCTGCTCCCCACCCTGTCTCTCAGCCCAGAAGCTGTGGCCTCAGCCACCTCCTTCATGTGGCTGCCTGGATCCAGGGGCTGGCACACTGTGGGTGTCTTACAGAGCTGCCACAGCACCTCAGGGAACCCCACGGTTTTGGTGCAGGGAGCTCAGGACTGAGATCACAGACTTACAGAATAGAACTGACAACAGCTACAGAACTCCTTCCTGCCTGAAGAAGTGGCTAAAGAGAAAGCTGCTCTGCAGTTGGGTGAGCCCCTGAGAGTGAGATGAGTGGGGGCAAAATATCTTTTGTACCAGGGTTTTTCTTGCAATAGTTTGGCAGTGCCTTCAAGGTGTGCCATCACCCTGCATGCAGCAGGGCAAGTCAAAGGGTTGGAGCCCTGAGTAGCCCTCACCTTGGAGAAAAATGCCTGGTTCACGTTGGCAGTGTGCACATGTGTATAGACACCATCATTTAAATCCTCAGCACATCATCTACACAGCAAAAATTACACAGACTTCAGAAAACACTCAAGGGATTGGGCTAAAGACCTAGGCTGCGATCAGAAACTGCAGTGAACTCGGACCCTTTCACATGTGGAGACAGAAGAAACAAGGAGGAAAAGAAATACTGTGTTTCTCACTTGCTTTTAGGCAGATGCTCAAAACGCTACAGCTTAAGAAGTGTTACATTTAGCTGTCTTCATTGTAATTAGCTGTTATTCTTTATTTGCTAAATAGCTGGAAATGCATTTTGGCAAAAGGGGCTGGGAGCATTTTTCAGCTGTTTCTTTTGCTGTACCATATTCTTACTAAATTTTAGTCTTTCTGTATGTTACAGCTAATAGTACTAGAATAACAGTGCTTTCTCTGATATCTTTAGTATTCTAAAATTCAAAATTATTAGAACTGAAAAGGGCATTTTCCATTAAATACTTCATTATCTTTTGTAGAAACAACTGAATTAATTTTGAAATTCATGGCTCTTATTACACAAATGAATACTTTATGTTGTTAGTAGGCAAATGGTTTTCTTCTGTTTTCCTATTAATTCCAATAAATCTGTCTTTGAACGTTCAAGTGGCTTTTGAACTTCTTATTTAAAATATTGTTTTGACTTAAAATTTTGAATTTCATCATTTTAGGAAAGATTTCTTAGATGTTTATGAACACCATAGATGGTGTTACGGATACAAACTTTTCAGATCCTGGTTTTACATGGTGAGCTTCCAGAAAATCAGCCCCCTTTCTGCTCTTCTGGCCAATAGAGCATGAAAACATGCCTGATTCTCTAACTCTGCCAAGTTTAAAAATTGCTCTTGAGCTAACAGAATTCCTAAGTTTCCATTAGATGGACAGGTGTGTATGTATACCCTTTTGACACTGCTTCGAACTGCAATTATACCTACACTCAAGATAGCTGAACCAGATAATATTAGAAGAAAGGAAATCTTAATAATTTGTTGTTTGCTTATTTTACTTATGTTTTGCATACTTTTGAATTTTGGTTATACAAAATAGAGGGATATGGATGATATTTTAATTTTCCCTTTCCGAGCTAAATTAGCTACTGCAAATTAGTTATATGCTAAAGGAGCTACCAAATTGATATATTTTACTGGGATGGCACTAAAAAAAATGAAAGGCATTTAGCTCCTGAGACTTTTTTTACTTGTTTTAAAAGATAAGGCAATCTGAATATATACATTTCTCGCCTAACTTGCCACTTTTTAATTTAGTCAAAATAGGTTTGAGGTTTTCATATTCTTAATTTTCCCTCAAGTATGGTTAAGAAACCTATTTTCCCTGAAGTGTAATTAAGCTCAGTGCACTGAAGTCAGTACTGTTCCTTCCCTTATAACAGATTGATAAACTTGAGCTTTGTCTCTAACTTCAAGGGAATTTTTAGGAGAAACATATTTTCTGAGTTTTTTTTGGTGGTTTGGTTTTTGGTGTTTTTTTTTTTTTTTTTTTTTGAGTGAGTTTTCTAATTCTAGCATTCTGAATGATGGGTTTTCACTATATGTATGAATATGTCCAAATTTTCTCTGACAGATAAAAATCTCACAACATTCGTTCAAGTTTTCTGCTAAATTTTAGCAACACAAGTTGACTGTGCTCTTTTCATTCTAATTTGATTTTGATTGGATACCCCTGCTTGTCTTGATATAAAGTATTAAAATTCTTCACTTATCCTTATGACAAAGTATATGACCTTTCACTTTTCTTGCATTATTATTCATCCTTCTTTGATATCACTGGCATGTTATTTTCAGTGCTCTGACATTCCTGGCATTCTGCCATGTTCTTCATGCTTTTGACCCAGAAATGTTAGAAAGGGAAGCACATTTTCAAAGAAGTTTGTTCCTACAGGAAAGGCAAACACATTGTTTTAAAGAAACTACGTTTTTTCTGCCCTTTGTGCTCTTGGTTTCCTTTGTTATTCTTTTTCCTTTGAGCAATTAATCTTGATGTATGTCGTCACCTGCATTTGAAAGTAGCTATGGGCTGACAGGCTGTGAGGTAAACTCACATCAAAAGTCACCTGGATATTGTGGCATAAAACCTGAGTTAAAGCAGATTCTGTGTTCTTTTGTAGTACTCCCAACGGCAAAGTTAATTGAAATTAGTAAGATATAAAAATAATTTCACATCCAATTCTTACTATAAAAGTCCCTGATTTTTGATATGTGATAGACATATCTGAAAAAATCTGCAAAGTATTTCTATAGTATTTCTTTTTTTTTTTCTTTTCTTCTGCCAGTGGAAAAGCTTGGACTCTTTATATAAGCCCAGTGTGAACTGATTATTAACTCTGTACTCCAGAGAGGCTTGTTAACACATATAAGTTAAATTGTTGTTGACATTTTTGCTGCCTGGTTCCTGGAAAAGGTCCTAAAACCCAACAGTCTAGTTCTTCTTAATTTATGCATGAAGACAGGAAGTTGTGCAAGGAAGGAAATGCCATGAACTGGCAAAGGTTTGCACAGAGTTTCTCAACAGAGACATGTCTGCATTTCTACCATATTTGGAGGTTTAGCCATCTTAGTTAGGCCTGAATCTATGGCCAGTCTATGCCTAAGTATTCATGTCAGTAATAACCTTTGTCAGATGTGGTAACTCACACACTGTAAAATTCCTGCTTAGGAGAAGAAGAAGATGATGTGCACTTCTTGGCTGTTCATAAATCTAGAGGCTAGAGCACTTGCCCAGCCTGTGGGTGGTTCACATTAAACTGCCTCTAGATAAAAATCTTGAATTTAATACCCCCTTTTTTCCCCTGCTGTGTGTCTTGCACTACCTTTTCCATACTCTTTTTCCAACAGCAGGAATTTTACATCCTTTGTTACACGATGAGCCAGGTTGGACATAAAGGCTGTACACTAGTTCTAACCTCTGACCTGCCAGTTAGTAAATTCTCTGGCAAGGTATAGTACAAGACTTTAAATACTCACTGACTGAGATAGCATGTGCTCTATTTTCTGAATGAGTCCGTTTACTTCTGAGATAATTGAATGAGAAAAAACGACAGCATCTCTTTTTGTGCCCATTTAGAAGACAAAAGGCAAGGACAATAACCTCAGGGATTCAGGTAAAGTTCTGGATAACATCTGGCTCTCAATGGGACTTAGCTGTTTAAAGCTGCGTAAGTGCACCTCAACCAGAGTTGTGGTGGACTTCTGAGCACTAAGGATCTGTAGGTGCAGAAGGAATCACAGATTTATAAAGGCTGACATACTGGTTCACATCTCCTCCTCAATTTCTATGTAGTTCATCCTGAAAATGTGTGAACACTCCCCTTTAAACCAGCTAATGCTGGCTGTGTTGGAGTTCAAGGCTTCTCAATACAACACAGTCTTTCATCACATTTTCTCAAGACTTGAATGAGTAAATGAATGCTCAGAGTGACGTGTACTGTACAGAAAACTCCAGTATCAAATACACAACTTTAACACGGCCCCATAAGAGTGCTTTTTAATGAATATTGAGTGAAAAATTTGTAGTGCTTGAAAGAGATCAAAGCAAGCCTGACTTGTGATGCTACCTGCTCAGGTGAGAGGAGGGAAACCAGAAATATATGGCACATTTTATGATTAGCAGATTGATTCACTCAGCTCTATTCATTTAAACTAGTAGTTTAATATAGACCAGTAGAATAGCATTCAGACTCTGTCATAAATTGTATGAAACTTTGTTCCTTTTTGCATCTGTTTTTACTTGTTAGCGTGGCAACAATTAGGACATTGTTACTGAATTCCTCTTTACGTAACACCTTTTTTGCAAGCTCAATAAATCTCATATCATTTTCAAACTGAATTGTTTTTTGTAAGATTAGCAAAAAAATCATATTTATTTTTTTATTCAACAGTAAGAGTATCAGGATGATAAACCTGGGAGATTTATACAGGTTTTTTATTAGACTGTTTTCCAATCCTCCCTTTGATTGATAGTTTAAAAGTCATTTGTTTCAACTTCCTTGCATATGCAGGTAACATGCACGGAGAAGTCATACAGGAGGATTGTGACATACAGTGTTACCAACTCCTCTGACAGTAACTGATTGTCCCAACAGTTATGTGATTTGATTACTGTTTTACTCTGAGTGTATTACTCAAGACACTTTAGCAATAAGGAGTCTACTGGAAGCAGTGTCTCTAAAGTACTATTAAACACTCAGTTTCTTCCCCAGACTAAAAGGACATTTAAAGACTATACTGGAATCTTCTAAAAAATAATCTATCATTCCTGACCAATTGAAGTAGATTTTGAATGTCTTGCAGTGAGTAGACTGGAAAATATCTGTATGTATGATCCACCTTTTGGAAGCTGAGGAGTTGTTTCATATTCCATCAATTAATTAAAACAAGAATATGAGTGGACTACGGACTTTGACTTACAGATTTCACAAATCGGAAAAAAAAATTCAGTCAATGTCACCTGGTGAACAAACTGGGGTTTCTTTCTTTTTCTTCACTTTCATTACATGTTTCAAGTGGAAAATCCTATCTTGAGTTAATTTCAAACTTTTCAGATTTTTCCCTCTTTTCTGTAGAAGATGCGCTAGTTTAAGTTCCTCTCATAACTTACACACAGAGAAAATTAACTATTTGTTTTTTAAGCAAGTACCAGTTACATCTGTATGATACTGTCTTTTCAAAACTATTGCAGCAAAAACAGAACATATTTGATCCAGTCTTTGTACCTACATGATAGCTCTGTATTAATTCTTGGGATCTTTTTTTTTGATGAAAAGTGCTGGTGCACAAGAGTAGTGAATATCAAGAAAATGATGTTTTAATGTTAACTTGCAGAAGACCTTACTGGTGACTCTCTATACAGGGGGTTTCTTCCACAAGGGTTATGAATCTGAATAAAGGCTGGTCTAACAGACCATGAAAGTTTAGGCTTTTCTAACCCAGTGGCCATGGCATTCACTTTTAAACAGGAAATTGAGACTACTTGTCTATGTTTAAATCTGTTATTTAACAAACACTCTGTCATTTCATCCTTAAATCCTTAGCAATGCTTTTCTTTTAAAAATATGTTCTGGGGATAGTGTAAAAGGCCAAAACATAATAAAATGTTTGAAAGATTCTAATTTATCATCTTATAACTGACACCATATGACATTTTCTCCAAAATTATGAAAATACTATTGTACAACAGGAGATGACAATCCTAATATTGGTTTCAGGTAAAGACTGATGAATAAATTTTACCTGAAGATCTTTTTACTTCTTCAGCTCTTTCAGATATATTGAATAGCTGCATAGTAAAGATATTTTAAATTTAGATTTTG
This sequence comes from Struthidea cinerea, assembly GCA_013397865.1. NCBI lineage: Eukaryota > Metazoa > Chordata > Aves > Passeriformes > Corcoracidae > Struthidea > Struthidea cinerea. The sequence continues at coordinate 190,151 of VZTI01000137.1, read as the reverse complement.
AGATCGCTTAAATGACTTTGCATGCATATTATTTCTTTAGTTAACAGAAACAGATTTTTAACACTTTCTTTATGGCTAAATCTGTGATAATAATAACATTAATTTAGTAAACTGAGCTGACTGTGCTGAAACCTAGAAAACAACTGAATTGATTAAAACTAAACCTGCCATGAAAATCTTTTATTTTGAAGCATTCTTCTTCCACATAGTAAACCAGAATTTTTCTAGATGGCATTTTTATAGCATGAAAAAATAAGCTTTGATGAACAAACTGGTTGGATTACTGAGAATGAGCTGACCCGGTCGCTGAGGATTTCAGACACAGCAAATCATGTAGCAGTATATAAAACAACCAACATACACACACACACACATATATATCAATATTATTCACCCATATGAATAAAATGGTTTATAAGGCAGTGAGTTTAACAGGTGAGGGAGAGAGATTACTCTCCAGAACACAGATTACCTTGGGTAAAAATACATCGGATTTTTTTTTCCTATGGATCAACTATGATTTCTATCACATGCTTCTGCAGCTCCTACATTTATGACTTGTCATTAGTGATAAGCATTATTGATGACATTGTTTCTTTTTATATGGGGGGCGTGTGATTATTACGCTGACGTTGCTATATTTTATATCAATTTTGCATGTTGCCTTGAAAATAGCTTCTTTTGAAGTCAACACTCTGCAGCTTCAGAATTCATCATTGTAAATCCATTACACTTCCTTTTTTCCAGTCAGTTTGATCTCTCTGGGAAAGTATGTCATGCATCTTTATAAACAACATGTTCTGCTCTGTGGAGATGTGTGCTAGTAAAAAAAAAAATAAATCAACAAAACAGAAACAAAAGAAAACAAAAATCCAACATGGATTCCCTACGTAAAAATGTTTTCCCGTTGGTGAGCTTTCTCCATAGTTATGCAAATTAAATTTGGCAAGATTTTTGTGACAGCAACAATGCATGTTGACAGTCATGTCAAGACTAGAATTTTAGGTAATTATACTGTAGATTTTACTATATGGTGCCATGTCTTGATCTGAGACACAAAGTCACTCACAGTGAAATCCACCTGCTTATAAATATTGATGTTCCCAACATGACTTGTCAGATTGGTGATGAGTACAAGCCCTTTCTTATAATCCAGCAAATTATTGAACAACATAAGTTCACTGTTGTTTATCTTGCCAGCTTTGTTGTGATCAATTGCTGTATACCAGATGTCAGCTGCCAAAGCAGCACACTGAAGTCATCTGTGATGAGCAGTTTGCCTGCCACAGGATCTATGCCAGTGTTGCAGTGAAGGCTGTTGAACTCTTTATTTCCCTTACAGAATTTGGGGCTTTTTTTTCAAGTTCCAATGACAGCAATGTTGAACTTGTCACGTGATGGTAGTAGCATTGGTCTGAAGTTCCTGCCTGGTCATGTTTGGTTTTGGTTTTTTGTTATTTTTTTTACTGGACTATATAATTTTGTAACTGCAAATTGTCCAAGGTTATTGGCATTGCCTGGGCATGGTCTCTGTGTCTGGGTTCCAGAGATGATTAGTCCAGCTGTGCCTTCCTAGATCCTCTCAGTACTGGTTTGGTTCTACAGTCTTCACAGTACCCTTTGCTCCATCGACAGGCGGTTTTTGTTTTGTCCTTCATTCATACTGTTATGGTAACGTTAGTATTGATCATTTATGCTATCACCAACTCGCTTCAGTTCTCAATAGGATCAGGTACAGTTTTTGTGTAACTTTCTCACGTCTGGTTTTCCTTTGCTCACAAGGCAAACTGGTTGTGCTTGATTCATGCCTTCTTTTAAGATGTATCTGAAAGGTTAGCAGTTTCTGAATTCAAATTTTTGTTAGTAAATATGGGGAGCAGTTCTGAAGATTTTCATGTAACCTTATCTATTCTTCTATCCAAAACTGAGGCAGTAACACTTTTGAAGGGCAACTTGTGTCCAGGAACTGATACACTTAATATGATTGGAGATTTTAGGAGTATATAAAGTTTAATAAAAGGTGGAGTAATACAATTGTAAGGAACTGGAGTCATTGAATTGGACAGTGGATAGTGAGATCTATCTCAATAAAGGGGTGAGCAAAACGTGCTGAGTACTTCTCCAGAGCTGTTCTTTCAGCAAGCACTATGATGAGCATTTTAGCTGTCACCCAGGTCATATGAAATATTCCTCATTAGCACACAGACTGCTGAGAAAAGCTCCTGAATGAATCACCTGAGTTTTTCTGCTGCAAATCTCCATTGTTTTACTTGTCTGTGTCACTGATGATTACTTGGATCAGGAGTAAGAGGCTTCCTCCTACTCCCTCAGCCAGAAACAGAGGAAAACTCAGCAGTAACTGAGAGGTGTATATGACTTTGTTAAGCCCTACCAGCTTTTAGAGAGATGTTGTACAATATATTTGAACGTTCCCTTATAAACCAGGTCCCTTTTCTAAAATACTTACTGAGGGCTCTATGAGGACTAAAATTGAGGATGATATGACTACAGAAAACTTAAAGCACTACTTTCCAAGTTTGGTCATCCAAATGTCATAATAAGGCTGGTTTTTTGTTGTTTGTGTGAAGGGTTTTTTGCAATAGTTGCTATATTGTTTCAGTGACCACCGCATGCTTAACCATTATATATATATGTATTTTCTGTGCATCTAATTTTCATATTACAAGCAAGTTCCTCCTTCAATATCAAACACTGTGGTAACCAGCTTCTTGTTTGACAAGGATATATGAATTGAACAGTGTTAGAGGGAGAAGGAAGACTCACTGAATCGTGAACTAAGGGACCAGGAATTTCTGGCAGGTCATTTAGTAAGGCTCTCAAGTTTAATATTTCTTTAGTACTTCTGAAACAGAGCAGTTCTATTTAAAATTTATTGTGCTCTTGTTGCTATAGCAAATTTTCTTATTTTGAAATGACATGGAACTTACTAGCTTTAACGATATGTGTTAATATGTTAAACATATATGTGTATACACATTTATAAATAAAATAGTTCAGCTTCCACAACAAAAAGTTAATGACATTTAAATGACATTGCACAATGTGCAGTACAAACAACTGATCCAGTTTCTGTTCAGTGTGAAAGGATAATAACTGAACAGAATAAATTTTTTAGAAGTAAAACAAAAAAGAAGTATAATATTAAACATAATTTTAAACCTTCCTGGCATCCTAAAGTGATAAGAGAAAATAAGCTGCCATGTCACAAAACCCATATCTGCCGGAAAAATTAAATATTTGTTCTTACATCTATGGGGAAATGAGAATTGATTAAAATTAAAATCAATGGTGAAAATGCATATATACACTTGGAAAATGATCAGTATCTGTATATTTCACATAAGATACATGGAAACCTTGGACCAGAGAGAAACTGTCTATTTAAACTGTCAGACTTAAATTATAGAGATAACATTTTCTGAAAGCAACATGAGAGCTAGAAGAGATAATATAAATCCCAGTGAATCCTCTGTAGTCCACATTTGAGTCCTCTACTCAAGCAAGAAGAAAGTCTTAATGCCAGTGACAACTTCCTTCCAAAGAACTGATAGAGACAATTTTCCTATTAAAAAAAAAAAAAAAATCAAAGAAGAAGAAAAGTGTATTTCTTTTGCATGAATGATGAACTGAGACTGAGGAAGCAGTCTAAGAAATATAGTTGGAATTAAACATAAGTTTCTGGGCTTTTTTGGATTTAGAAGGATGTGCTTTGAAGGATGTGCTGATGATAAGGTATTAATGATCTAATAAACAAGTAATCACCTCTTTTTTCTAACTTGAAGTTTCAGCTGCTGCAGGGTAAACAAAGTGTTCTCTGGAGGATGTTAAGAACATTTTAGACATTGCTCTTCATACAGCCACAGATGCTTGTCCAACAGTATCCATCAGAATCCAATTTTAAATGGAGGGGTGAAGAGCTGAAATGGAGCCCTTTAAAGTGATTTAAGCCAGTATACTCTGATGTTGACAGTATCAGCTGACACAGAAAACATCAGTTTCCACTTGGAGCTCAAATCTTACAAATTATTTCATTATGGCTGTTTTGTATCTGATTCACCTGAAAGGAGGGAGGAGTTACCTTTTTCTTGTATACATTTGTGGCTGTAGAATCCTGAGTTGGAAGAGCCCTAGGAGAATCATTAAGTCCAACTCCCATTTCCAGTGTTGTCCAAATACTCCAGGACAGGGGCCATGACCATCTGGGGAAATTTTCCAGTGCTTGACCATCATCCCAGTGAAGACCTTGTTCCTGTTATCCAATCCAATGGGATAGCAAAGCAGGTGGGAGGCTCAGAGATCCAATTATGTAATATACATTTATCTAAATTACTATTTGATGTCTGGAACAGAAAATACAAGCATTGCACAAATTATTCAGAAAATAAATAGATAAAGGTGAAATGCACTGCTAAGACAGCCTACAATCATACCCAAAACTTGGCCCTTGGCCTTGGTACAGTTGACAGCCTTCAACAGAACATGGTTTCTGTGGTGAGAATGCTGGAGAAAGGAAGCAAGAACAAAGGGAAATCAGCTCGATCCCTCTTACAGAAGGCAGTCTCCTCAGCAAGACTTAAACCAGCTCTAGGATATCAGGACTCACAGGCCAAAAAGATATGGGAGAATAAAAAGGTTAATGATAAGGTAAGATGTTAGCTTTAAGACTGGAAATAAAGAGAGAGGAGGGAAAACTTAATTTTTCTCAAAGGAATTCTTCATAGGTAGAGTGAAGCATTCCAAGGGAATCCATAGTCATTACTGAAGAAATCCCTGAATAAAAAAACTAAAAGTCAGAGAGAGCCCTTTTAACCCCAATCTGGTTAGTCTTACATATTTTATTTTCATTTCACACTCAAATATTGTGTAGTAGTTATAAGGCTGTTCTTTTTTTGCTTTTTTCATTTGTTTTGTTTTAAATCAGATAGTATCCTGGAGAAAAATTCACTGTCCATCATTGAATGGAAATAGAGCAATATCTTGGAATATTTTCTTTATCTTTGGTCCTATCTCCAAATTCTTAATTGCTGACTTGCACTTCCAACAAGTTTATGAAATTTTTATGCAACATAAATTATTGTATATTCTATCAGTGATCTTAATATAATTACAAAAAATATTATTTCATATAAAATAATAAAAAATATTGTGTGCCTTAAGTTGCATCTATCTGGTTACACTAAGATTCAGTTTTGATCCTGGACTTTCCCTTTGGCCATGTTTTATATCTGTTTCTTTGATTTTGCAATGAGCTAACTTGCTCATCTGGTAGGGGAAAATCTTATAAGTTGGTATCATAAGTCATCCTTTTGCAAATATAAATTTGCAAATCTTGTGTACGTGGCTGATGATATGTTGTCCAAAAAGAGCACAGCTTTTCTTCTAAGGGAGTAACACTCTCTAAGGATATTCTTGAAATGGTGGCCATGAGAAACACTGCAAGGTCTCTGCAAGGTTAATCAGTGCAGGTAAAGTGACGAAGGCAGACTCCTCCAGGAGGCTCTGAGGACATATTCATCTCTTCTCCTTTGTGTGTAGCAGTAGCAAGCGCAAAGTGCAGTTTCTAGAATGTGTTTTTTGCCATGGTTGTCCATCACTGGAACCTGCACAAAGCTTTGTGCTGATTTAGGAGCAGGGGGAGGGAGGAAGGTTGATATCAGCACACAGGAATGCTGAAAGGCTTTGGCACATATATAGTATAAACACATAATCTGAAATCTATGAACCAGAAATAGTAGCAAGTTTGAATGTGTTGCAGAAATACGGTGTAGTCTTGAGCCACTTGGTGGCATAAGTTATCAAAATGTAAATTTAAGCAGAGTTGCAGAAGTAGCACAGGAGCTCTGATCTGGATATATGAATGTGTTAGGCAAATGGCTGCGTTATTTTGTACCTGATAGATCGTTTAAACAGTGGAATGTGAAGCTCCATGATCAGCTCATTTTCACTACTTTCTCTGACACTTTTAGGTAACGTAAAAGAGAAACAGTTTCCATTTACTGAAGCAGATTCAATAAGACAAAGTGGAATCTTTCTTATTGATTTGTTTAATGAAATTTCAAATTAATATTTCCATTCAAGTATTTAGAGTTGAATTTGAATCTCAGTTGAAGTTCTCTTCAATTGCAGCAACCAAACGCACAATATACATACTCTGACAAGACCATTTAGTGACAAATAAAGAGCAGATTCCTAACCTCCAGTTTGCCAAATATTTGGCTATCTCATATTTCTCACTAGTGGCTCCAGAATATTAGGAATATTTGCCTCAGCAATAGAGGTATAACTTGCTGAAATATCACAAATCCATTATAATGTGTTTTCTGCTACCATAAGGCAAAATACGTGCAATAGTAAAAGTCTGTGAGGCAACACTTCCTGGTCTATGGAGTCAAAGTTTGTACAAAACCTCTCTCTCAATACTTTTCCAATAAAATTTCTTAATAGTAGCAATTCATTTTAATTTTCAGAAGTTTAATTCCCAACCACAGCATTCTGAACATATGCATTTTAGAATTACTAAATGAATATCCTAAAACTAATTTTGAATAAGCCCTGATAGCACTTAATTCAATAGAAGGTAGAATGCCCTTAAAAACCCAGGTGCAATTAATCACTGCTCTGATGGAGTAGTCAATGCTTTATGATCTTTAGATGTTTTATAGTATGGTAAGATCATCTCTACATTTTATGGAGATATATCATCCTCAGTTACAAAGAATATAATGCAGTACTTTTTCACCTGATTCAACTAAACCAGCTGGGTGATCTTGAAATTTAGGTTAATTGACTTATAAATGATCTTATACTGACAAATGGTTTCTGTGGAATTACGAGAGTTGGTGTAGTGTCAGCATATTTTTGTGAATAAAAGGAGTTTCTCTAAATGAAGACAAACTAGTCTTTGCACAAACATAATAAAATCACTGGTTTTTTAGTTCCTTTCTAATTGAAGCTATGTGAAGTTTTTTTACTTAGCTTATAACCAAGTTAAAAAGATTCATAGTAGTCTTGTAAAAAGCCATCATAATAGGAAAGAACAAAGAAATTATTAACCGGAGTGACTGCCTTGTTACAGAGATGTATGGGACTATTCACTTATAATATCAGTTGGTACTGACAAATTCTTGTGTAAATTTTAAATGGTTATGACATTTCATATTCCCTGTAATCCTTCAGTTTGTTTAGAAATCTACTTTTGCTCTATGCACAATTTCCTTTGTCCAAGGAAAAATGTGACCAAATTCACTTGTTAATCAGAAGATCGTAAAGAACTTTCTATTTTAGGGTGTTAATATGAGACACCTTGTATGTGTGTCCCGGTTTGAGACAAATTTGGAGGACTGTCTGAAATGAATGTCCTCTGATAGAAGGCAGGTTACAGCCACCTCTTCCCCACCAGGTTTGGAAAGAAATTCCTCGGAGGAAAGTGAAAAAGGAAAAAAAAACGATTTATTTCACAAGTAAAGTGCATGCAGGCACAGGAGAAAAAAAGAGTAATACTAAATGATAAAACCTCTCACTGTGGAGAGAACCTGGGAAGATTTCAAAGTCCTTTGTGGGTGTGGCTCTCTCCTCTCTGGAGCTGGGGTTCAGTGTGGGCCCCTCCGGGCCAGTGTGTAGGGTTTCCCAGATGATGTCCTGGTGTTGGCACAGTCCAGAAGAGAAGAAGAAAAAAACAAAGTCCCAGGGCTCCAAACTTCACCTAACAAACAAAAAAACTAGCTAAAAACCAAAAGGAATGTAACTCTCTTCCCTGCTGCAGAAGTGGAGCTGCTGGGCAGGAGAAGCCAGCGAGCTTATCTGTGTTTTGAGCACAGCGCCGAGGGAATTCCACCGGCTCTCCCCCCTCTGCCTTAAAAGTACAGAAAGGCACAGGGTTCATGTCTGGCAGAGAGCAGACAATAGGGAATACAGTATTGTACAGTCACCCCAGGACAATGTGCTTGTGTATAACTTCATATACAAGTAACAGAAATTATTTGCTACAAGGGATTATAATTTATTCAAGACAATTTTCCAGTCTGCTCTGAAACAGAATTTAGCACATCTGTGGAATTCCATGCTCATGGAATTTTGTTGGTTTCAATCAGTTAAATCACCTTGGAGATAGAAAGGTATTAGGTTTATTTTTGCATTTATGAATATGTTCTTTCAGAATCCTTGTGCTGTTTACTCTTTGTTCAAATCCTAGCTGACGTTTAAAGCAACCAATCACTACCTCCTGCACAAAAGGAAATCGTACTATCATTGCACTGATCATATCCTTCCACTTTTGCAAGATAAACCGGATGTTCTTGCTGTCCTCAGGAGTGTTTCCAAACATGTCTATAGGAAAGATACAATGATATAGTATGGCTTCACTTCTCACAGAGGCCACCCTTGCATCACCCCTGCTACAAACACCTTGTCACCTACAAACTGTTCTAACATCTTAAAAAAATTCCTAGAAAGAAAGTATACATATATAAAGTATCTTCTAAAACTCCTCCCTAAAGCTGTAAAAGAATCTGGATAAGTTTCTCCAGCTTTCCAGTTGAGTACTATAACCATTAACTTGAGGTAAAATGAATATTCTGCTTTTAGATATATTTTTAAAGTGCTGCACTTCCAACTTGGAATTATTCTTTCAAAGCCTATTTTTAGTAGAGGTTTCATTGCTATGAATCCTGAATTCAACATGGTAGCAAAGTGCCTAGTTTTGGCTAGAATTTAAGACAAATTCCTGTCAATGGTGTTTCCATCAGATAGAAATATGTCTCCAGACTACAGTCCGTTCCTGGATAGCTCTGGCCATGAAGAAACTTAGGTGATACAGAAAATCAGACTGAAACCGTGTCTTCCCATTTATTTTTTAGTCTGTATCTCATGGAAGGAAATCTAAAGTTTTTTTCATTAATTCAATGGCATTGCTACAACTTGCACAAAAAGTACATGATTTCTGGTCTATTTCTTGGTCTCTTCTAAGGCCAAAAATGTAATATTCTGAAAGGGCTGAGCCATTTGTTTGATTCTGAGAAGTGGTACTAGAAACTGAAAAGTGCTTACTTTTTTCTTTTGTTCAACATGGGCATATTGAGAATGCCCTACTTAGGCAGGCCACTCATCCATCTAGCACAGTATTCTGTGTCCAGAGGAAACGCAGGGATTCTCTTGCCCTCACGCTCTGCCAGCATTGACAACCGTTGTGCTAGGGATATTTGAGGGACTGTCACACTAATCCTTTTTGTATGTCTGTTGTCCAATAATCTAATTCATATGTTAACCTGCTGATAGTGTCTGTGTGCATGTGTCTTTGTGTCTACAAATTCTACCACCTGCTCTGGTGAAGAAATATCTTCTTTCATCTCTGTTCATCTGATCCCCTGCTACTTTTATCAAGGACACACTTGATATGCAAGCACCAGCTGTGTATAAAATGTCTCTTGTCATCATGATTTTATAAATATTGGTCAGCATTTTGTCTCCAGACAAAGGAGCACCAACCATATTAGTCTTGTACAGCAGCTGCCCCATGCCTTTGATCTCCTTCTCTAATGCCAGTAGACTCTTCCAGAAACGGAACACCAGAGACACATGCAGTGTTCGTATGGGGGTTTGGTCTTTTATGTGGCAACAGAATTAAAACTTTTGTGGTTTTCTCAATATCTACCATGTTGATGTACAACGTGTCATTGGCTGCTTTGCCAAATGCTGAACATTCAGCTGGTGATTTCCAAGGACTCTAGTGATTCAAAAAATCACTTCTGATTTTTCCTCTGAAATGTAACATCTAGTTCAGTTTTTTGGAATTTATTCTGCTTACGTAAGGTCTCATTTAATTTTTCTCATAAACAAGTAACTGGCAATTTGGGGCTTCTGGTAAAGAGAGTTATGGAAAAATATTTCAGTTGGTGTTCTTTCTTTATTCGTTTTAAAAGAACCATAAAAGAAAATGGTGACAGAGTTATAGTGCTGGTACAACTTGGAGTAATAGTTTGGATACTGTCTTGGGGTGACTTTGTGATGTTGTATCCCCTATTCTTGGCTCTATGCCAAAAGATTAATTTTGTGCCTTTTCTGTGCCTTTAAACTGAGCCTGAGAGGGGAGAGAGAAAAAAAACTGAACGAACTTTTCAAAGCAGTTGTTTCAAAGCAGTTGTTTCAAGGGCACCGACACACACTTTTTTTCCCCAAACCTGGTGGGGGAGGGGTGGTTGTAACCTGCCTTTTATCAGAAGATACTTTCCTCCAAATTTGTCCAAACTGGGACAGATACTTTCCCATGAATTAATTTGCACAAGTAGAGGACAATACAATAGTAATTGTGCCTTGCAGAACTACATTTTGTTGCTTATCTGTGAAAAATAAATGAAGACAGGTCAAACATTCCAATCAGCTGAAAAAAAAAAGACTGGAAATGGTAAAAGAGGGACAGATAACATTCTGAATGTCAAATAAAAAAATTGTATCATCAGGGAATTTTGTTTACCTTGCAAAGTAGGAAATTAACAATTGGAAATAAGTGGATGAAAATTAGTATATTGAAAGCTTATGTTCCAAGTGAAAAAAAGAATAGAAAGGATGGCTGTTGCACTCTGGTCCTTTTGATGTCCTGTTTTGACTCCCGTGTGATCTCTTTGGGGATTGAGTTCCTCCTGCTGAAGGTGATATGGATTATCAGTCTTTCCTTCTGTCATGATTCAATGTTAAAGTCCAGTGCCCAAATTAAGGTGCAAACAAGAGCAAATACCAGTTCAACCATACCAACTTTATTTTATAACATTAAGTGTACATGGAAGCGAGAGGGTGGGAAGCAGAGAGAGAAGGAGTGAGATACTGTGAGTGGAAGATGGATCCAGCTGGTCTTCAGTGTCCTGGGCTTCTTTGGGGTGGTAGACAGTATAACCATATTTGCTTAAGAGCTACTCAGAGGCCTGAGAAGACATAGAAGAAGACTTGTTCTATTTCAAGGCAGGAAAAGGCATGATTCTTCACAATTCAGAATTTTGCAACAGAACACGTTCTCCTTTTTTTTCGCCATAATGGAAAACATGTAAAAAAAAAAAAAAATGTGTTTCCAGAAAGAACTTTTTATTCAGTTTCCTAAAACAGAATATGTTTCAGTAAGTGTCAAAAGTGTCAGTACCCTCTACCATGAAATTCAGAACAGCAGATGCCATCTAAGACTAAGGCACTGTGATAAGTGTTAGATCTTTGTGTATATTGATTGTATTAAAATTGATTATGTGGTACCTTCAAAATTTCTTCTGGATATTTCTGCAATATTTTGACTGTACTGACATAGTTTTCTCTGTTTATTCCATGTTTCTTACATTTTTCATTTATGAATAAAATATGTGGAAGGCTGTTAAGCCCCATAGACTGTTTAGCAGAATTAAAATTGAGTTACTCAAGATCAGGTTCTCTACAGATTGATTCAGCTTCTTTGATGTACCAGGCATAGTGCCAACTTCTGCCAGCAGAGAATTTTCTCCTCATTTAAGGTTCTATCAGCTCGTTGTATTGTGCCCTTTTCCATGAGCCTCTTCTAAATACTCTTTCATTATGTGATCATGGAACATTATGTTACCTAGCATACATTAATACATTAATATCAAGGAATCATTCTCTTCTTTGACTGCAAATGTCTACAGACATGGTTTGTTTCTGTATGTACATAGTCCTTTGAATGATAAAACAACCCTAGAGTGAGCATACATATTTCAGATAGCAACATAGTTAGTATTTTCTTGTCTGAATCTTCTTCAATAATGCACTACTATTGCACCAGTTTCTAAATATGCCTGGCTTTATCTCTGTTTTTCATGTCTACTTTGCTCATCTTTTGATTTTTGACTTGATAGGGTTTTGAAACCTGTTATTAACCTTTCCTCATCGGTTATTTATTCTGTTCCTTCCAGATCATGTAGCGTGTGAGGAGCAGAGAGAGTCAGAGGCTTGGATTCTTGCAAAGATTCTTGTTCTTCACATTAGAGTCAGTACAGGGCTGCTCTCTCTGTGACCTTGCTTCCTTTATTACAGTCTGTTCTGCTTCTCAGCAAGGTAGAAAGATACTGTTGCAATGAGACATTAAATTGGCTTTGCTTTTATAGCCTGTCATCCATATATGCAAAGCTTTGTGAACTTCAATTTCCAAATTTTCTTGTCTCTAACAATCTGCTTTGCTGCATCTGTGCTTGCTCAATAGTTATGAATTAAGGCATGCTGCCCTAAAGGGATTTGGTCAAAGTTACGAGGTTGCTTTAATATTCCCCCTGCATACAGTTCTTTCTCAGTCTTACCATTATTTCATTGTAATACACCCCAAGGCCACTTCGGGTTCCTTTGAAGAGCCTTGAAAGACAACAGTATAAACATTAGCAATTCATGTGAACAAAACATTCTAATAGCTATGCTGGAAATCTTGAAATATTTACTGGAAAACAGTGAAGATGAAACATGTCCTTATAGATTCAGCACCAAAGAAAAAAATCAGTAGGCTGGTACAGAGATCCTCTGAAAGAACCTAAAACATATTGTTTGTTTTCTGTGCTGGTGATACTATAGCAGCAATTAGGGAACAATGAAAAGAAAGCAGAAAGCAAGCCTGAAAGGAAATCTTTTAAACATTTTATTCTGAATGAGTAAAAATTAAGAAGCCTTAAGAATCATATAATCAAGAAGGCACACAAGTGAAAAAACATATTCATTTAACCATCCTTATATAAACACATCATAATTCAAAGTATAAGTGACTGGGGAAATATCAAGGCTTTACTTTCTTTTTATGTGAGAGTTTCTCACAACTGAAAGTAATATTGCAGTCAGATATTCTCCATATTTTTAAGTAATTGCTGACTGTCCTGTACAAAGTTTGTATCTTTCTTTTCCCCCCAGCTTCCCTACATAAGCAGAATATGGAAAGACTTATTATGCACATACTGCAGGAGTGAAAAAAAGACACACAAACAGAAGCCAAAACCAAACCCGTCATCTTTGATAGGACTTGCAGTGTCAAGATTAGTCATCATGCTGTTAAGTGAATGAGTAGTATATTATCATGAATCAATAATTTATCAGAGCTATCCAAAAACCCCAGGATCAAATAGTATACACAGATGGCAGAGTATAAATCAGGCTACGGGATTTCCAATGGACTGTTTTGTAGTGCATTCATTACCACTGGAGATGCAAATTTATTCTTACTGTCTCACACAGGGTTTTTTTAACAAGGGTAACCAAGCAAAATAAAGAACTATCAAGTTAAGTGTTGTGTAAATTAGTTACACGGTCAGGGCTTCCTGACATTCTTCCTACAGTACATAAACATTTAAATTGAAATAATGACTGGGCCATTAGTAATTATCTCTGAGAGGTTTTACAGGGCAAAAGGAGGGTCCCAGAAGAGTGAAGATGGGAAAAGATAAATTACTAACTTAGAAAGGAAGAGGGGCCACAGGGAATTACAGGCCTCTAAAGCTGCATTTTGCTAACAAGAAATGTTCCAAACTAATCTGAGAAACATTCAGTTTGTAAACACCTTGAGGGAAATAAATTCAAGTTGATAAGAAAAAACCATGTCTGTTAGTCATGATAGAACTGGCTCAGTGAATGGCAGAAGCAGAAGACCCAACAGTTCTAAATTAATAAGTACTGCTGAGTTCTTCAAATATTCAGGAAGTTGTTACAAACTCAGTGACCAATTGCCCCCAGAGGCAGGAAAGAAGAATGATCAAGCTAATTTGATCATCACATATTTGAGTTCAGGTTGATAGTAGCATAGTTGTTTCCACATACAAAAATGGATTTTTCACTTGATTAGAAATTTTCAATATTTGATAGACAGAAATCTTTCAGAAGTAATAGCAGTAGTCAGTCCTGCAATATAATTCGGAAGTAGATGATATGACTCATGCTTTCACACCGTTATATCTCTGCCTTGAAAGGGAATATATTTTGCATTCTCAGGCCTCACAAATTCTCAATGAAGTCAAGGAGCTCTACTTCCCACCTCAGTTTTTGAAGCGGTGAATCAGAAACAAAAGGTATTATTTCATTGCTAAGTACATGTTATAGCAAAAAATTACTTGTGAGAATAATGAAAGAAAACCCCTTTCATATGTGCTGTGTTTATATTCCAACACAACGCTTTTTAAGGGTAATCAATTTGTTCTGGAATTCAAACAACAGTAAACAGAATCTTGTTATTTGGTGAAAAAACTAGAAAGCTGAGAGAGCTGAAAGTTGAATATATGAAGCTCATAGTTCTGTTTACTACAGCTTCACTTTGGAGAACATTTGCAACAGTGATATCAGCTGTTGAGTTGTTCCTGTAACATTTCTGCCTGTCTCCCCAAACATTTAATGTATTGAATGACCCACCTCTCAAAGAGTCATAATGGGACAACCTAGAATGGGAAGGCAAATCATTTGCAGATCTTCCTGCCAATGAAGGGAACACCCGATGTTAACTCATCATTCATCTGCTTTGCCTCAGCTGAAAAAAATACTACAAGATGGCTGGATTCCACTGAATCTTAAAGGTCTTTTATTCTATGATTCTTTTTTCCATCTTTAATTCATGATAAAGGAGGATAATGTAAAGGCACACAGAATACAGAATAATTGCAGAAAGAAGGAGCAAAGTGACAGAGGGATATAAAAAGTTCCTAAAAGAGAGGTGAATGCAACACAATAAATAATAGAGTTTCAGTCATTAAAAAACTGTTGTGGGTCTCAAATGAGCAAAGGGCATATTATATTTTGGGGATCTGCCTTTGCAGCCTTTGGTTCATATGTGCTGTTTGCACATCATAATAGCAGCATTAGCATCATATCAGCAGCATTAACATCAGCGTGCCCATGTGCAGTTTGGCCTAAAGCATTTTGTAGGATTTTCTGGTCACGAAACATATCCCTCAAAGTGACAGCACATCTTTCTTGAGATTTCTCTCTCTATGGAAAGATAAGGTGTCCATACTGCCGATCTCATCTGTTTGTGAAATACATGGTTTATATAAGAGAAGGAGAAGCTTGTATGGTAGGGTTTAAAATCAACGATCAGGTTACATAATTGAAACAAAAGGTTACAAGTAAAACCAATATCACTAATATTATGTTTGTTAGTTGTAGAACTGGAGTTTGGTCACTCAAGCTGCTTCCCAAATACAAAAAAAAAAAAAAAAAATTATGATATTTGGGCTAGCTCCAGCAGAAATTCTGAAGAACTGTGTTCTTCAAGGCAATGCTCACAACCTAAAGAAAGCCCGGAAAGCCTGTCTGCCTAGATATTAATAGTCTGTAATGGTTGGGGCTTCCTGTAGCTCTAGAGAAATTACTTGGGCTTCTTCTTTCTTTTTTTTTTTTTTTTTTTTTTTTTTTTTTTTTTTTTTTTTTTTTTTTTTGATTTTTTTTTTTTTTTTTTTTTTTGGGGGGTTTTTTTTTTTGGTTTTTTTTTTTTTTTTTTTTTTTTTTTTTTTTTTTTTTTGTTCTTCAGTTTTGTCTTAAGTTTTCAGAATCTATAATTTCATTTTCATATACAGAAACCCTGCTACAATTTCCTCAGTTCTACATACCTTTTTCAGGCTCTTTTTTTTTGCCTTTTGAAACACCTGATACAGTTTAATTGCTAAGATTTCTATCATCCTTGGTTTTGAAAGTTGTGGTTGTAAAAATAACATCATTGTTCTCAAAAGGACAGTTCTGGTGTTATTATTCCTCTCCCACCCATACAAGTGCTCACGTATTAAGACACAAATTTGCGAGAGCCCTGATGGTTGCTGCTCTGCCACTCTCCCTGGAATATCCATTTCACACTCCGTGGACTTAAGTGTCAGCTGCTATTTTATTCATTATGTATTAGGCACATTTATTCCATTACTTCAAAAAACTATGATGAGTTACCAGCTGTCAGTGGAGAGTGGCAGTGATGTATCTATCAGCAGGTTGTCTTGCTTGGACCTGGCTGTGGCAGCAACTCATTTCTGATAGAACGCCACATGTTCATCCCCAAGCTCTTGAATTGTGTTTGCTATGATTGAATTTTTATTAAGTAGGCATCATTACAATTAAAATAACTATTCAAGTCATTCTTTAGCAAAACTGTGTTAGCAGAATCAACCTCATAACTAATTGGCCACTGGAGATCATTAGAGTTGTATGAAATCTTGTTTGAAAAATAATATTTTCTTTGTATGTTGAAAAGCAGACACAGCAGATTTAGGTAAGTGCAAATTTTGCCTGGTCTATGACAATACAATAAATAAATGAAAAGAAAAATTTTTAAACTATGAGATAGAACATTACAAATGCATAAAAAAGGAAAATGCTAAAGCATAAAAAGACAGATGCAGAAAGAGGAAATGAAAATTAAATTGTATTGATTCCAGCTGGCTGTTAGAGTAGCTGCTAGTAGGTGTGAAAAAGTTCCTTATAATAAATTCAAATACATTTTTAATAAATAGAAAAATAAGAGTATTATGCAAAGTATCATCTAAACGTACAGCACCAAGATGAATAAATACAGTTCTAATATTTCAAATGGATTTTATAATTTATTTTTGGCATTTTGATGCTTACACTTCTGATTTTAAATTTGAGAACTTTTTTTTTTTGCAATCTATCACACCACTATTACTTTTATTGGATATTGTTTATTTCATTAATAAAGGTCAAATTCTAAGGCAGCATTTCAATTAAAATGTACCAACAGTAGAATCTATGATAGAAATGATTGATTTGCCACAACTTACAGAAATTTCTACTTTCTTGGTATTACAGTGAAGAATATCTTATTTTTGTAGGCATCTGCCGGTCATGTACCTTAGTACACAAGGTTTGACAGCTTTATAAGGTAAAAAGTAGCTACTCTAAAGAATATATTGCATTGTATGAGAGAAAACTAACATAATTTAGTAATTATATAGCTTTTAATTTTAAAAATAGTGGTTTAGGGTACCTCTCTAAACAGTTGAAAATACCAAAAAAAATCATGGCACTCTCATGGCTTTTAAAGAGTTCTTAAGGTTGTAAATGGTCATAAAACCCTGAGAATGGGAAATGTCCAAAACAGCAGGCATGATGTTGTCCCTCAGTATTTCACAGCATTTTGTTCTCTGACATTTTCTTGTATGTTAACCAAGCTGCAGCAGGGAGATAATGTGCACATGTATGTGGTCCTAGAAAGACTTTGAAAAGCAGCTGCTAAGCATCTGCTGGCCTGTCCTTGCACCAAGGACTTAGCAGAGGAGATGAGGACTGCACAGGTGATACCTGTACATAAAGCCAAAAGCCAAAACTGAGACCTTGAAAGCCTCCACCTGATTCAATGAATTTTTCTTAGGAAACATATGACTAACTTGAAAACTCATTGCCCTTTTTTTCTTTTGGTCTTACTGTGTCTAGTCTAGACTCCTCAGCCTCAGGTCAGTCGTGAGCCCAGCAAGGAGGCTTCTCGTGCTGAAGCCCTCAAAACCTGGAGGCATGCTCAGACCACTGCCAGTGTTTAGATGCAATATCAGACTCTTTGAAGAAGGGATAGGAGTGTTTTGATGCTTTATTTTATGCAGTAACATGTGACTAAAGTCCTGTAATTCAGACAAGAGTGTTGCTGTGAGTGGCACTAACAACGAGGAATGGCATGACAAGTTCAGAAGGAAAGCAGTTCTGCTCTTTATTAATTAATTAATTCATCTTTTATAACAGGGTTCGTAAAGAGTGTGTTGAATGGCATAAGACAGTTGGGTGCTCGGCCATCCACCCCTTGAGGGGATTGGTCAAGCTCTAAGACACTTACTCCAAAATATCAGAAAGCTAGAACCATAACAATCTTGCATAACAAACCCAGGTGCAGATAAGGAGTTAGTTTACAAAAACCCATAGCCGTGTTTTCATAGCTTCTGTGAGAACTGCAAAGTTCCCACAGAACGCTGCAGAAAGCTGAAAAGTTTCTCTACCAAAGCTTTTCAGCATCCACACAAGAGCACTTTCTGTGTGAAGAAACTTCTATATTCTAGGAAGCTGCAAAACTTGTGTGAGTTTCTTGCTCATTTAGCAGCCAAACCACTGCATTCAACAGCTAGAATGTGTCCTCAGTTACAAGAGATGGTTGGGAAGGTTCTCCTCTTTCATAAACAGATTAACTTTCTTTTTCCCATTTACTTTTTAGCATAATGACAGTAAGATTTGTTCTGCTTTTTATAAATGAGCGAGAAAATGTAGGTGGATTTTTCTACTAGAGTAGGAGGATTTTCTAAATGTCTGTGTAAAGTAGTTATAAAGTTGAAAGGTACTTTGATCTTTTTGTCTTTCCTTTCTTGAAAGATAGCAATTAAAATGGTTTTGTGTCTAAGGGAGCATTAATTCTTCAAGAGTAATATAAAAATATAAAATATTTATACATATAATAAAACAATATAAAAATTATTATATGTTGGTTGAGTATTATTATGAAGTTGGAAAGGGCTACAGTGTCCTAAGTTGTGGTATCTTGGTGAGGCAGCAGAACTGTCACTCCTTAATCAGTAAGACTGTAGTGCCTTCTTTCCAGCAGCATTTCATAAATTTTGATGAACATGTTTTCATCATCACTGGCTGGTGATGTCTTCTGTCTTTTTCAATATGATAGGAACAGAAATAGAGTTTGACTATAGCAAAGATAGGAGCAGAATTTCTTGGATTCCAAAATAAGTTTTCATTCCCATCAGAAGTAGTGAATGACAAAAGAATATAAAGTAAAAATATGCTTTCTCCATGTATCTTTAGGATCTCAAATATCTTTAGCATGTTTTATACAAAAAAAATTATTTTCAATCACCGTTGATTTTCTTTCCCATGCCTATTTTAATGTAGTAATACTTTTGAAGCCTATTTGTGCTGTACTTCAAAGACAGTGTCAACATTATCTGGAAGAATGTAAAGAAATCTGAGAATTCAGAACTCTTGCATGTAATCCTGTCTCTACCAGTGATTTATTGGGTACTTGAGTGAACAACTGACTTCTTTATGTGCCAAATCAAGAAGTCAATGAATTTATAGGAATAGATTGATCCCTTAGACTCAATTACTCTTTTTCTATTTCCTTTTTTTTTTGTTGTTTTCAAAATTTGAGGGGAAAATTTCTTCAATGCTGATGGAATTAATCAAGCCTATAATTTGTAAAGGACAGTAGGTTTATGGTTGTAAGAAAAGTGGCTCTCAAAACTTCTGCCTTCACCTGAAAGTAAAACTTTGATGAGAAATCCAGTCTCCCACTGCCTTTTAATCTCACTATAGACAGAGACTTGCCATTACTTTTGAGACACCACCTGTTTTCGTAACTGAATTGCTGAAACATCTTTAGAAACGCTGTAAAATTAAGAGACTCACAGAAGAACTGTTAAATGTCGCAAAAGATAACATATTCAGTTTTAAGTCAAAAGATGGAAACCCACGCAAAACATAAAAGCTAAAATGTACAGTGAAGAATGGCACATTTGTAGATCACATGCAGCAATGTATGAAATGGTTTTTAACATATTTAGATAATGTGATGAAATGTGGGAAGCAAAATTATTTCAACTTTTTGATTTTCTAAATATGACCTTGAAAAACCACAATAAGAGTATGTGAAATCAAGAAGGAATATATTTATAACCACTTGTTAGTCAAAGGCCAACATTTACCACAACAATAAACAGATTTTGTATTTTGGGTATCCAGTACAAAATACTTTAAAACAGTCTGATTTCTTTGTTTTGAAGAGTTCATGATTAGACTTTTAAGAAATCTCTCTTTGAAAAATTGAAATATACAGGTTTGAAAGAAAAAAAAATTAGAATCTGAGAATTTTAGCTGAGTATTGGCAGGAAGTTGGCTATTAGCAGGAAAAGAATAATTAATGATTCAGTCAGGTATGACAAGACTAACTTTGACAGACTCTATTGTATCTTTCACAAATTGTCAACAATTTATGCCAATTTTTTTTTTCTTGATGTTACAAAATAATTTAGATCAGTTTGTGTGTTAATGTTTAATTTAATTGCACTAGAAATGCTGTTCACTTTTGTGGGCTGTCCAACATAAAAAAATTTACTAGTGTGTCCATAAAGGTTTTCCAGTGAAAATTTTGTTGCACTTGGTTACATCTCATGGTTGTTTTTTTGTTACTGTACCTGAATAAGTGAGAGTTTTAAAGTATCAAGCCAGTTCAGGTGAAAGTCAGATGACCAAACTACAAGTTCGAGATTGGTCGGCACTGTGGTGACATCACAAAAAAGTTTCTGTTCCTGAAGTCAGAAAATTCAGTATTCTTGGAGGACTCCCAGTATGACAAGAAAATCACAAATGAAGGCATGCTTTGTGCTTTGTTCTCCAACCATAATCATCCACTTGTGAATTCCTAGTTCTCTTCTTGCTGCTAATAGTATAAAGCTATGCTGAAGGTCAACAGGCAGTGACAAGAAAACTTTAGAATTGATTTTGGTAAGTGTTACTGTCGCAGGATATGCCTTATATTCCTCTCAGAAACTCTGATGTGGGACCAGTTACAGTGATAAAAATCTATCTCAAGTATATTGTATGATTATTTTGCGTTCTCTATAGACTTTGCTGAGAAGAGCTTATTCTTTGCCCTTGCTTCAAATTGCAGTTCTCAGTCAAGCAGAGATTTCTTTGTTGAATATTGTTCATGTGATGCTTCTCATAGTGTGTGTTTACTTTTTTTATGTCAGAATTCTGATTCTCTTTGAGCTTATGCTTTATTATTTTCATATGACCTTCAAAGAGGACAGAGATGAGGCAGCATCTACAACAATGTTGTTGAAATCTTGCTGAATAAAGATTGTTGTCGAACAATTTTCCTCTGCAAAATCTGATAATAAAACTTAGACTTACAGTACATTAATCACCAGAAACATTTATATTCAGTGTGTTTTCTGTGTGTATATTGTTATAAATATGTTAAAATATAGCTGATGGTTAAAAATGCCAGAAATACTCTTCTTATTTTTTTTTCTCTCCCAAATAGAGTAACTTTTTAGATGCATAAATTCTTATGAAAAGTAAAGGGGGTTTGGATACTAGAAAGAAGACATCTTTTACAGTATATTTTATCTTATCACAGATTGTAAAAAACATGGATAGTTCCCAATTCCAGATAACTTGAGTTCCATATGTATTACTGTATGTATTATACGAAAAGTTATTTGTGATAAGGTATGGGATTCTTAATCTTAAAGGAGTAGGGTTTTGTTGCAAGATAGTAAAATGTGATATAAATTCATAATTTTTTTATATGTTGCAGGTTTTTTCTTTAAAGTAGAAGTGCTTAAAGGATATAATGTCTGTTGTCTTCTTTATATATTTCAGACACAGAATATTTGGATCTAATGTAAATTTGGCATGATAGTTGCATGCCAATCATAACAAGATCTTTTCTTTTATGGTATGAGTGCATAAAGATCAATTATTAAAAATGAAAACTCATTTTATTATCCACATATGCTGTTGTTATCCACTAGCTGCTGTTGAAAAAAAGTTTGCCGTTGAATTACTTCTTTTCTGTATGTAATGCAGGAATTTCAATAGTGGGTAATTGGAGTAGAAAAAAAGAATAACAAAAATCATTCAACTGGTGTTTTATCAGAATTTTAGGCTGCCAGAAGAAAAAGTGATACTGGTTGAGACACTCATTATAGATTTTGAATGTATTATAAATATATTCTACATCTCTTTGGGTTTTTTATTGGTTTAGTTGTAAAGAAATGCTTATCTTCTTTGAATAATGTGTTAAGAGATATTGTTATTGGCATGGAAAAATGGCTTTGATGTTTGAAAATGGATATTTTATATTCTAAATTTAACTTTCTTCAAAAGTATTCCCTCTTAAGCAAATGGAATTACTGAGAAAATAAACAAGTCATGACAACAGATATTTGTATGTATCCTGAACTTTTCTTCATGACCAGATAACTGGTAATGAAGAATCTGAGACAGAGAAAAGGACGCATCACAATTTTAGAATTACTTGAAATGGACTGAAATACCCATCAGTAAGAATAGCAAACTCATTTAAAATTAAGAAATGTTGCATGACTGCAATTGGCTGTACATTTTCCACATCAGTTTGCTCCCGTTTGGACTTCATTGAATATTGTTGAAGAAATGATCCGTTTCCCTATCAAACCAGCTGGAAGTTTGTTATTGATTTAGATGGGTATTGGATTGTGTTGGATTTTGTGTTTTTATTTCCGTGTCTTTTGGAAGACAGATAAAAAAACCCCAGTCTGTCCTTAGTGTTTCCAATTCACAGGTATGGTCTGGATTTTACAGTGTGGCTCAGAAGAATTTCTATTCAAGTCAGTAGCTAGTGGATCCCGTTGTTCGCTGTCATTATCTATTTGACTTTTTTTGTTTGCTTTTTTTGCCAGCTGAGACAAAACAGAATTTTAAAAGAAAAACATACTTCATGCAATCTATTTTTTTTCAGTTAGCTTCACTGAATAATGTTTCCTTCTGCTCTTTTCTTTTGATTACCTTTAATAATATAATGTTAAATAATCATTCATTAAGTTACATCAGTCTTAGAAATATTCATCAAACCACGCAAACCATAAAAGAGTCCAAATATTTTCAATGTCCATTGGTTGCAGTGGTTGAGTCCACCGCAGGAATGACCAAGGAGCCACAGAGCCCCAAAACAGCGGAGGTCTGCTGGTGGGCAGGCTCAGAGGTCTAAGACTACCCCCTTTTACCCCTTTTAAGTCCATGTTCTAGATAGTTCTCCTTTCCTTGATACTCCACTGGCTCCCGGTTCCCTTGTTCCACCCCTCGCCTTCCCCGGTGGTCACTGCCCTGTCACCCCACGTCCTCTCCACCCCCCGGCCCCCAGATGATAGGTTCTGATGTTCTGCCCGCCCCCAGTGCCGATCCGGGTAAAACCCAGGACCCCTCAGTGTTCTGTGTTCTTTGTCCCTGGATCCCTTCGAGCAGGGACCCCAATAAACCCCTTGGAACTCCATACAAAGGACCCGTCCCGCCTCCTTGTCCCCGGCGAAGCTGCAGGAGCTGTCCGGCTTTGTGTGCATGAGTGGCTGCAAGTATCCACCAACTAGAGCGTGTCAGAGTGTGTCCCAGTGTGTTTGCGTGGCACCCCCTGGAGCTGCTCCAACAGGGACACGATTGGGACGGACACGACGCTCTTTCCACCCCCCCAACTCGTGCATGGCGTCACCTATTGGCAATTATGGTAAATATCTAGATGTTAGAGAAAAAAGTTATTATGATCTTTTTTTCTTTATACTGACCACGTAAGCTTCCAGTTTTTGAAACAAAAGATATACATCATTGTTTCACTGTTTATAAAATTACTCTATGGATGATTTGTACAGCATTGAACACAACTTTTATATGGTCCAAACTAATATAAATATATCTTGAAGCAAAGAGTATTTTCATAGCACATTACATAATAGACTAGGTGTGAAATTAGTTTTATGGTGAATGGAGACCCTGAAGGTTGTTAGCCTTTTATTATGTACGGCTTCTTTTCTATAGCTACATTAATTTTTTTCAGAGATAATAAAGTACGCTTCAATGAATTAATTAATCTTATAGTATATAGACAGATTCCCAAATATCTCCTCATCTATTTTCACGCTATTATATTCATAACCAGATATAAATTTGCATCATCTACCTTGTTAAATATATTAATATGTCAAGAAAAAGATGAAAATATGTTTTTGGTGAAGTTTGACATTTGTGTCAGTTCTATGGTTAGAGTCTGGTATAGCATTTTAGATATACTGAAAAATTAGGGATCAGAAAGAATTTTTAAGTCTTTTTCTCTTGTTACAGAGTTTTTCTGATGCTGTTATGGGACCTCACCAGTGCTGTTGCAAAGCTTTTGAATGCATCTCCCCAAGATTCTCAGTCCCAAGAGAAATGCTTTTGCTGTCTATGTCGTTCTGTAAAGCTGAGTTTCAGTTGTAGACACACATAAGCTTTCTATGTACAGTTCTAAGCATTTAATCTGTGTGTTCGTGTATAAGGTAGTTTCAGAGAAAATTATTTAATCTGAATATTCTGATTATATTACATAAAAATGTGGAAAAGCTCAAAACAAGCAGAACATTCCTCTCACAGACCAAATCTGCTAATCAATGAGATTTCCTTTTTTTCAGGAAAGTGTCTATTTGCTAGGACAGAAAAATTTCCTGTAAATACACTAATTACGTTCTAAGTTTTTTAGTTGTAGCAGTACAGTAACAAATCTAATAGTTCAGTAATTGGAAATGAATCTGTTGTTTAGGAGACAAAAGGATTGTTTTTTTCTTCTCCACCTGATTCACATCCTGGTATTATACCATAGTTTATTCTGGCATCTGTCACTTCTTTGTGCACCTCTCCCACTTCTGATGTTACTCCAGAAGAACGACTGCCTGGCCACGAGTTAAGCCCTGTAAAGGAATGGATTCAGATATAGGTGTGTGTATGTGCTGTGTGACCACAGCATCAGCTGTGCTGAGAGCAGGACACCCAGAGAGTGAGGTGGACTGGCAAGGTAGTGATGCTGCAGTTGGCACGGGAGATGAAATCCAGGCTTGCCAAGCTTGTCTTTTCAGTCTCAGTACTGTTAAGCATCTCACCACTCTGTGATTGCACTTAAAGTGGTTTGATACTGTTGTAATGGGAACACTTAAAACCTCAAATTCAACGGTAGATAATAATTTCTCATTGATTTCTAGTACATTTTAGCCCCTTGACCTAGATTTATATCCAATTTCCAAGAGATGTCAATGTAAGTTGCTTCTGAAGAGTACGCTGAGAGTATGCACTCAGCATTTTAGAATTTTTCAGTATGGATTGATATATAAGCATTAACTTTTCCTTAGCAGTTGCAAAATAGGTCACAGATAATAACTGTAAACCATAACCATTTCTACTTAGGCCATGTAATTTCCTATTAAGGTGCTGGCTGATTGGTTTCATGACATGTCTAACCTTTAATTGAAATATTTATTGTTAATTTGGGAGTATCTCTTGCTAAAAGTTGTTTCATGTTTCTTATTCTTTCTGTAATTTCCGTATACTGACATAAATCTGATTACAGGAAGGTCTTGCAGAAAGTCCTCTGGGGAAGACTGAAACAGTCAAAAGCAACACACTTCTCTACCTAGAGAAAAATTGCAAAAGGCAGGACTGTCCGGAAAGCAAGAGTAGTTTAAACTTGTACTCAGTCAGTGCATACCTTTTGACAGTCCTTGCCTCAAGGGCTGCTGTTGAGGCTCCAGTGAAAATTAAATCTGATCCTGACCAGTGGAACTCCTAAGAAAGAAGAGACAGATTTGTCTTTTCTGTCTTGAGAGTGATTTGGAGTTGAGTCGCATTTGCTCTTCTCTCTACAAATAACATGAAGTGCACCCCATGGTCGTAAATGTCAGTCAGAGACTGAAAGTTATAACTTATGGCTTAAACATCTTCATGAAGGACCTTTGCCTATTATAGCAAAACTGTACCAAAGCTGCAGAGAAAACCACCAAAACCCTGAATGAGGGGAGTGCTTGCTGATGAAGATAAGAATACATTCACAGAGGGATCAAGCTTTTAGCACCTTCGGAGCAGAGACCACAGGCCTGGAGCTGTCAGCTGTCAGGCTTGAACAGACCCTCACACCAAAGGGTGGGGGCAGGAGGAGAGATTTTGGGTGTGTGGTAAAAAGCCTCTGGTGAGAGGCAGTGAATGCACATCCTCCACTGTTCAGAGGAGCTCAGCTGTGGGGCCCCTTCACCCTAGGAAAAAACCTCAGACATACCAAGGACAGAAGAGGGGATGTCATGGCCCATCAAAGGTCCTCCCCAAAGGGGTCCCCAGACCCTGCACCCGAGCACTGCACATGATGCAACAGATCCACAGTGTTGCAAGGGACAGTGCCAGACTTGCCCTCCCCAGGGGGGCACATGGGCATTTCCACCAGGCCCACATGGATATTAATCCTTTGGATTCTATACTTTTCAGCGTGGGGCTGCGGGAGACCCTCACCACCAAGAAGACCAGATGGAGGGGAGCAACGAGACGTTGTTGGGAGCCTCGGAAGGGTGATGTGTTTCTACCTAAACCCTGTCACTCTCTCCCTGTCTCCACCACCCCCATGAACACTTGTTTTCCTCTTTTTCTTTTTTTTCTTTCTTTCTTTTCTTCCTTCCTTCCTTTCTCTTTCTTTCTTTTTCCCTTTCTTGTTTCTTTGTTTGTTTGTTTCTTTCTTTCTTTTGCTCTCTCTTTTTCTCTCTCTCTCTCTTTTTCTTTTCTCTTTTCCTCTTTTATTATTAAATAAAATGTACCAAGTTTTTTTGGCACCAACATCTAACCTCATTTGATTTTAATCATGTTTTTTGGGTATATTTCAAACCTTTCTGGGTTCAATCTGTTTTATTCACAGAGGCTTAGTTTCCTTTGCTCTTCTGTTTAAACTGGTTTGTCTCAATGTCTCAATTCAAATACCTAAATATCTGAATTAAATTTCCCTTTTATAAAATGACTTTCATGATGACTAAGGCAGCCCAGTAAACTCTAAGATGCATGTAAGTGTGATATTCCACGTCAGTCTTTCATGTGTTTTTTTACAAGACTTGTTTTATCATTCTACAGGAGGTGGCGGCTAGGAGTGGAACAAAAAAAACCACAAGAAAAACCTAACTTTTTTAGTTTTTTTTATAAGAATTTTTTATTACTTTTCTCTCTGTAGGAGTGTTTTTAAGCTGCATAGATGTTAAAAAAACCCAAAAAACTCGCAACGAATCCCAGGACTATGTACCTACTTCTAAAATAAGTAAATACAAGTTATCTTCATAGAAAAAAGGTGGAAAAAAAGTCTGTTTTGACTAGTGCATTTGAAGTAACTTTATATACTATATAAAGAGATGTGTTCACATTGTTAGAAAGGTCTGATGACATGGGGAGAAGATGTAGGGGAAATTATTTTCATCCACAGTATGCCTGTAGGAACTGAAGATGCCTTTTGAAGGCTTAAAATCTCTAGTCAAAAACTTAAGAGAAAAAAAAGATAAAATAAACATTTCATTAAAAGCTTTAATCAGAGAAGAAATAAAACAAAAGGTCTGCAGGGACATGAAAGTTATTATGAAATATCTTTCAGGAGAAAACTTGTTTGTACAGATAAGAGTAATTAATTTAGTAAGTAGCCCAGGAGATTTGGTAAGTATATAACAAAACATCTTGTAACATTGATCCCTCTGAGCAACTGCACAACTGTGGTGGAGTTTTCAGGTTGTGTTGCAGAGATGGTTCAGGCTAGGAAGAAAAATCAATGTGGTCACTTTAAAGGAAGAGGAGATCCATTCTGTGTTCTCTGATGGTTCAGAAAGCAGCTGCCAGTGATCTGGTGCAGCCTAACTAAATCTGCATTGCTTGCATGGAATAGAACAACTCTGCAGGGGATGTGCAAGCTTTTCTAACTGTAATTCTGACGACAAGGACGTGCCCTGATTTCTCTGGTGTAGCTTTCTATTGACACCTATTTTCTGCAGTCTTATGGTTTCAGGACATAACAAAGACTGGTGGTTTTTTGCTTGAAAAGAGTAGTGAATGAAAAGAAAGACCTATGAAGAATAAAGACTTAATGAGTTCACTTAAGGCAGAGATAATAAATTTTATTTTAAATAACAGGAAGGCAGTGAAACCAAACAAGTGATTACAGAATTTAAAGTGTCATAGCACAAAACCAAAGAAGTAAAAATCAGGGAAAAGAGCATTCATAATTATCAGGAGAAAATTAAACTAGAAATATTTATATATAGTTCAATTATCTAAAAAAATTTTAGTAGAAAAGAATCTTCTTAGATAATTTATAGTTTCTCATTTTAAAATTCTTGTATGCTTAGAAAAGATAGAAGAAAGAATTCTTGCCTTTCTTTGGCAGTGTTGGAACTTCCTTTGCATGGAAATCCTTATGCACGTAGATGTGACTATGTTACGCAACAATTTCTTGATACATACAATTTCATGCTGAGGATTGAAGTCCTGTATTTTGTTACTGAGGTACAAACTTTGCACGTACAGAAAGATGTTGTTTGCAAAAATATGTATCTTAGACTATACCAATTTCATCCCAATAAGTCTCCTCTAAGTTCTCTTACCATTAATGTATTGCACAAGCAGTACTCTAGCCCCAGCTAGACTAAGTGCTTAAACAGTATAAATTGTGATGCATCAATATAAAATAAATGATGGCTGTTATGGGTTGATAAAACTGAAGGAAATTGTATTTCTACAGTTACTACAAAGTTCTTCACCCTGTGCTTATTTTTAAACTATTTCTTCTCAAACTGGTCTCAAATTTCAACCCCCAAATGATTCATGTGTGTGCTAAGACTGTTGGCCAAATCTCTGTGATCAGTGGCACATTTTCCACTTCAGTGTGAGCACTATCACCTGTCAGAGGAAAGACTTCCTCTCTCTCCACGCAGAGGTGAAGTAAGTATGCACCGGCTAACACCTTACCTCAGAAAGACTGGAACTACAAAAAATAGCAATAGTACATGCAGAGATTAGCAGTAATAAAAAGGGTAATGAGTATATTCATAGTAAGTTTAATTTAGTAATTTGTGGTATGAATATTATGAATATTGGATTATATAAAATTGCCTTTGATTTTAGATGGAAACTTCCTAAAGCAGCAACAGGAGGCATTTGATGATATTCTGTTTCTGTTCCTGAGTTTGCCACTGGCTACTGCATGATTTTAAAATATAAGATGTGGATTTATGAACTTCCACTGTAAAGAAAAAAAACATATTTTATACATTTTCATAAAATACATTATTCTCTAAAGTACTTTTTGAGTTAGATATCCACATGCTGTGTTCATTTCTTTGAACTCAGTCATTGCAGTGAGTTTAAAACTAGATTATAAATCATTAACTTTCACATCAAGCAGCTGATGCTTAGGATTTCTGAGCATTGGGAAGATTCTTACTTGCCTAAGGATGTCATCATTTAAGACAACTCTTAGAAGGCAGAGAACCATACCATGGGGAAGAGATTCATAAAAACTTAACTCACAGGTCCAGGCATCACTGCAGAATTCAGCTTTTAACGATTTACTGAAAAAGATATAGATACTTCTAGCTGTTGACCTAAGTGATAGAAATTTTCAGTGCATGATTCATTGCACTTTAACTTACTTTTTATAATGTCCTTTTTACAGCAAATACTGTTCTTTGGCCTGAAAAAGGCCAGGGATAGGGGAGGGAAAAGAGCACCAGATCGTCTAATTATGCTTTTGATAATTAGACTGATGACTTAATTTTCCCTAGGAGAACATTCATTGCATTTAACTTTGAATATGTGTTATTCAATTAAAATGTACTGCACTTCTTAGTGGAAGAACATTTAATAAATGCAAAATCTAATAATATTTGTGTTTCTGTGTGTTATGAATCAGCAAGTCCTCAGGAAGAATGCTATCTCTAAGAGAACTGGTAAAGCTAATGAGAAATGAAATAGCTGTAATTAATACATTGTAATTAATTCTGTCCAACTCCTTTTCATACTGAAATTACAAATTTGAGTGAAAATTTTGGACACAGTTTTTTCTTTGTTTGCATAGTAAACAGAAAAACACGCCTTACAAAGGACTTTGTAGGACTCCCTGAAAACCAGCCCAAAAGAATGTGAGGCTGCTAGAAAACCCAGGCAATTTAATGCAAACTGTAGGCACAGTGTACTGAGCTGTGGAGTTCTACAGCTCAGCCTTTTCAGATGTTTGCTGTGATCATCCCATAAATTAAGGGTTGATTGATCTGAAAAACGTGGGGCTACGTAACCTATTAGTAACTGAATACTGTGCTTGTGCCCTCTCTCCTTGACAAACTAGAAAGCCTAGGTCAGTAATTTAAGCGAAGTGTCACTCTCAGTGTTGCTGTTGCTGATTTAACCAAGCAGTAACTTAGCACTTTTCGTAGACTCTATACAGGCTCCTGTTGTGAAGAAACACAAGTTTGCTTTCTGGGCTTTCTTCTTCCTTTGGTGTCATTTGGGTGCAAAAAGGTTATTCAGATCAAAACTCTGTTTTGTGCGTGAAGCTGTTGGAATCTAAACTAGTAACTTCTAATAATGTCTAAGAACACATACTGTGAGGTAGTTGAAGCCAGTCATGGGAGACTAAAGTATTCAATAAAAATGCAGCACAGAATCCTCAATAGCACATCAGGAATAAGGGGTAGCAGGGAGAACTGCATTCTATAGTAGAGGAAATAATAATGATTAAGGTGACTGTTCTGCTAATAAATAATAAATCAACAAGAGAGTTCACTGATAATAATACTATCAAGGAGCAGAAAAGAGACTCTCTCTACAAAGCAAGGATTTTACGCAACGCGAACAATTTAGCACAGCTCTGAAGATTTTACTCTAGTTGATCAAAGAGAATTTTATGATCAAAGGTGCTTTTTAGAGATGTAATGGCACAGTGAGAAAATAACCTTTATTGAGTGAGCATAAACTCAATATGTAATTCATGACCTCTAACAGCATAAAATCCTATATCGTGGACAAAAAAGTATCAGTCTGTACTTACCTTAGCATGTACTAATGGGAAAAGCACCTCTTTTTTTTTTTTTTTTTTTTGCAAGAAGAAAAAGAATGGGACAGCCTTGGGAGAGATGTATACGAAAATATCTTTAATGTGACTAACGAAATGTGCAGGAAGGAAGAAAAGAGAAGGTTTGGGCTTTGTTTTGTTTTGTTCTTCCACATTTGAGGATCCAGGATCCTTCACAATTGGAAGGAGGATGAGTCTGTATAAGACGATCTGGTAGGAGCTCAGCTTTCCATTATCATAGGTTAGTAAGAACAAACAGAACAAACAGTGCTGCTGGGACTGTAGAGAAATCACCAAACAAATAAGAATTACCACGCTTCTCACTCATGAAGATTCAAAGCTTGGCTGAGGATTCTTGGTTCAGCACTCTGTAAGGAAGTGCACTCTTCAACACCTGTGATACAAGAAAGCTCAAAGTGACTGAAATAATCTCGAACAATATGGTTTCGGGTTTCATTTACACTTATTCTTAAACAAATCACTACTGAACAAGCAAAATAAATCTCAGATACTCTACTGATAAAATCCACCTACAAAGAAGTCGTGGAAAAGCAAGATGAGAATGTGTCCATCGTGGTTACATCAGCTAGTGCTGATAGCCAGGTACAGGTTACATTTATTTCTGTCATCCAGATATAATTCCGTACAGACAAGACAAGATTTAAACCTGCTGTAAATATTAAGAGAAGCTGTGTTCACCCATAAATTGGTGCTCCTAATAATGCATTGCTGAATTCCCCAGTTCCTGTCTGGCCTTTGCTCCTTTTACTGTTGGGTTATTCACACCCTGCTATTGTCAGAGGGGTTCAACCTTGCTGTTTTCTGTTCCTGTACACACTCTGCTTCTGGAAAAAACTCCTCACATCCGGGCTCTTGGCAGGTGGCTGGCACTGTGGGGGCTGCCCGAGGCAGCACAGCGTCCAGCTGCAGACATCCTTGGTGTCTGCTGCAGCAAGGAGGGAAAGCTGTCAGCTCAAGCCTGCAGGGAAAGCTGGCTCCTTTGCAAGGAGTGAGCCCCAAACAAAGATGATGTAAAAGTGTCGGCAGAGGCAAAGGACGAGAGAGGGGCCTTTGTGTAGGTTCCAGCTGGTCTATTGCAGGTAGAGGGTCCAGAGACAAAGACAAGCGAGTGAGACAGAACGCAGTATTTTATACAGGGGTGGAACAACGGGAAACAACCAATGGGGATTGACTGAGGAGCAGGAGACAACAGGGGAATATCCAATAGGGATAACTTAATGGAGGGAATTCCATGAACCAACCAATGGGGCGTCGAAGAAGGGAGAACTTTCCAGAACTAATACATAGGCAATTAAGGGAAATGCATAAACATGATATATACATAAAACTGGGTGGAGAACTCCTGAACCAATAAACTTAAAACATGTGAACAAAGAACCACTAGGAGCATGGGAACTCGCCGTAACCACGGGGTGAGGGTTAGACCTTGGTGTTCTGTAGGCCTGTCCACCAGTTCTCTGAATGCTCTGCTGCTGTGGCCACTGCCTTACGCACTGCAACAGGCGGCAGGTATTTGACTATGCAAAAAGAGACACACTTACTCCTTCTGAAGCCCGTATTGTGCTCCGATAATAGAACTAAATTAAAAGACAAAGCAGAAAACTATCCGGTTCCTCCTGTTGAAGCCACTTATTTGGCATTCATCACATGGCCCATATTACTCCATCATTGTTTTCTCAGGTGTCTTCTAGTAATTTATTTTTATTAATGAGGTTTTGATGACACAGCTCCAAATCAGAGCTAGTATGAATAACAAAAGTTATTTTCTCAGCATACATACAGGCAGAACCTCTAGGTATTCACATCCTTGTACAGATTTAACTAACTTACACTTACAAATCTACTCTGTGAAACATCACCTTACTGTGAGAAACATTTCTTTGTTAATTTTTCACAAATCAATTTTGACAAGAGTTGATCCTGTTAAAAAATTCAAAGTAAGAACTTGCGAATTTTGATTGGCTGCTGATGAAAAAGTATATAAAATATAATATTTTATTTTCAAGTATATTGTAATAATTAGTTGAATATAATGTTTAAGACCATAGGCTGTCTCGAGAGAAGGATTTTAGGGATTTCAGTGTTTTAATGGTTTAATATCTTACCAGCTAAAAGGTCAACATCACAAATTATCTAACAAAGAAACAATACACATTCTGATCTGTGGAAGGTCATTAGGTGTCAAAAATCTAGTTGCAAAGGGGGTTTTGGCTCATGGAAAGAAAAGCATTCTTATACTCATTGGCAGTGTGTGGAAACACATAGCATCCATCTCCTGGACAAGTGATCCGAGGGAAGAGAACAAGTGAAAGACTGGAGTCATTAGCAATGCCTGTCTGAGAAATCTAACACCTCAGATCTCACCTGTTTGCATGTAGATAAAAAGTGTATATATTGAAAAACCTGAAATGAGAATTCAGTATTTTACTTTATGAAAAGGTGTTCTCTTTTCTCTCAGTCTTTGTTTTGTTATCTGTGGTATAAAAGTCTTTAGTAGCCCATAAAAAAGCAACAGTTTGCTAATGAAATAGACAGTACTTATTCTGTGTTAAAAATAATGTTACTCTGAAGCAGTTATTCTGAAATGTCTTAAAATCATCTCTATATTGTAAAAGAATAGGAAAATAAAAATTAAATACAATAACTTGCAGTTAAAGTAAAATTGCCCGAAGATATAAACAGAGTCAATTTCCATGTTTGCTCCTCAGTCTATTTTCTCATTTAATATACTGGATAAAATAAGTGAATAAGTAATCCTGGAAGAAGGAACCATAACTCCGCCTCCATGTTAGGGTTCTAATCACCCTCCTACAGAGTCATGCCCATTGTTCTACTCCCTCTCTTTCCAGCCCAGTCATTTTTTCATTCTTTGTTCCATTTTGGCACAACTTCAGTAAGAGGCTGAAGACTGCTTCTATACTTCTGTGGAGACCTTCTTCCTCTCTGTAAAATGCCATGAACCTGGTAAGTAGAGCTCATGGCTCAATGCTGAGAGGAAAGACCGAGGCATTAGATCTTCCCGGACTTTTTACTACTGAAATATCACTGTCTAACTGTTAAGACCCTGTACAAATCCCCCTGCACTGTGGGATTCATTGCAAAACAAAGCAGCTGGAGTTCCGTTTTGTGAGGAACCTTCTCCAGTTTGTGTGTCCAGAGTGTATTGGATGCAGCCTACTGTACCAGGGAAGAGAATCTCCTTTCCAGAGCTCAGTCTGAAGAACCTTGGCCTTTTATGTGTTCTTCAGGCCATTTCAGTTCAACACTGAGATTTTAAAACATTGAATAGCTACTAACTAGGGGTCATTCAAGTTACATGACTAGCTTCTTAAGCTTTGATTTCTTTCTGTGCCCATCTAGGCCTGGGTTATCCTAATCAGAAACAGTCTACAACTTATATGTGATGCTGAATGCAAGTCCTGCACTGGGTCCTGGTTGCATCTCTTTTTTGCTTAAAGCACAGTCAAACAACAGTCTCAGTACCCATCAATTCATTTTCAAGAGAGGCTGTTATATTTTAATGAAAAGCAAGGAGAAACTCTTCACACTGCCAGTCAAAGTCTCACCTGAAAGCACCCGGTCCCAAATGAATCTGGCACCTGCCTGTGTGAAAAGTCTTTCCCTGTTGTCCTCTTTGACTCTCAGTGGAGTAGTATGAAAAAGTCCTCAAACAGGTCTTAGATGAGATGAGGCAAATGTCAGATTCTGCTTGGAGGCATTGCTCTTAATTGTCACTTCTCAGCCCAGGCCAATACTTCATTATATAAGTACCTCAAATTTGTTCAAATTCCAAGTGAAATAGGTTAACTTAAGCTCAAGCTCCAAAATGGGTAGGAAAGACATTTGACAGCTGGCATGAATCACAGTGATGATGAGGCAACTTAGAGCTTTGTTTCCTGCAAGCTTCATCACAGCCCTTAAAGACCTGAACTATAATCTGCTTGACTCCACTAAGTGAATGTCTAATCTCTGGCAAATTTACTGAGAAAGGAAAAGATGAGCAGTTTGAAGACTGACATGGAACAACCGTGCACATCAGGAGTGTGTACTGAGGACCTCCATTGCAAAATGCATTTGTTCAATGTCCTTCTGTCCTATACATGTTAACAGGATGTCAATCCAAGATCTCTGTTGATTGTCAGTTTTTATTTAATATTTTGATTTTGTAATCTCCAGAACACTGTGTGTAAATTCCTGGTTTTGATCATGGGCTGGAATAAGTTAGTAAGTTTGCAAGCCTTACCAAGGAACCCTATGGAGCAAGAGTTTTTTCCACTTTTGCTATTTACATTGTAGTTATTAGGAGGACTTAAAAGACCTGACTTCACTACTGTCGTGGTTCTGGCCAGGACAGGGTTAATTCTCCTCTCCAACCCACCACAGAGGGGGTGAGGGGGAAGTGGGCCGAGCAAGAGGTACAAGGTCTGGGGTGTTTCAGTGGGAATATTAAATTGGGGAATACCATTCCTAAAATGCAACAGCTACTGGATTTGAATCTACTGAAAAAATGAACTGGAGCTGTTCTTGAAAAAGCATAGTAAGTGCACATGAACATGCAGTAGTTTGAAGATGGAAGGAAAAAATGCCTGCAAATTGATCAGTCATAAGGATCTCTAACGGGAGCTGGGAGAGAAAAGGTCAGCTAGGAAATCTAATAAAAAAGAAACTTGTGATTTTGTGCTCTCTCCTATTTCCACAGTTTTTGTTCTCTCCCACTCAGTTTCATCTTAAACGTGTAAATGATGCAAGTTTGTAGTAGATCTGGGTTTGCTTATATTTATACTGAAATTTATTTCATTGTATCAACTCCTTGCATTCTCAATGTAAATATGTTTACAAAACCACCTATCAAGCTGAATATTTGTATATATCCAAAACCTCTGAAGATTTACAGTCTGACATACATTAACTTTGTTCTTTAGTAGGCTTTATTTAGAAGAATAAAATATGAAGAATTTACAAGAATGTGATTGCAAATGGAAAGTGATGGCTTTAATTAAACTTAAAGATGAGAAAGAAGGCTGAGGGTTTTAAACAAATTTGAACTTATTACTGAAATGCCTACTTGAATATATTACTGAAATGCCTATTCATACCATCAGTTTTTTCTCAGAGATATTTTCATACCATATTTGGTAATAAAAGACTTGGAATAGCAACAGTAATATAGAAGCTGTATAGGAAAAAAGAGTATAAAAAGAACCAGAAACCGTTGGCCAAAATGGTAGCTCAGAAGAGAAAGCCTGCCTGCTTAAAATTAAAAATATGCAACTGTGACAGTGTTGGGAAGAACACATTCCCATTCAGCTCAGGGCTCAATATTAACATGCAAAGAAGCTGAGGATGACTTTTCAAAGCATAAGGATTTATGAAGTAGATAGAAATTACTCCAGATCAGTTGGTTAGAGCAGGGTGTTAATAATGTCAAGGTCACAGGCCTCTATGGGCCATTCACTGAAGGTTTGGACTCTACCATCCTTGTGGGTCCTTTCCAACTCAGAATATTCTGTGACTCACAAAGGGTCAAATCCTGCAAATGCTTCAGCTCAATAAAATTACAGGAGAAGTGAAATTACTCAAGGAAGTGTTAGAGGACTGAGCCTACAAAATGCGTAGGCAAAGGACAGATAGGAATCCAGGGGCTGTGGAAATTTACCTCCCCCCTGCCCCAAAATGACTATAATTTTCTTTTGATTGTGGCAAGACAGAAATCAACCACTGGGTTAAGCATCAGCAGAGGCTGGTTATTGACCAGTTAATTAATCTATAGCTTTGAACTGAGCACCACTTCTGTGTTGATACTACTAATTTTAATAGCACAGATAAGGTCGATGATTTATTTGTAAGATTTCTTTTATAAAATTGTGACTTTTCACTCCTAGGTGAGGCATTTCAGATGAGATAAAAACTGTTATTTGGTCAGACACAAATGTTCTTACTGGTGTGTTTCCTGCCCCCCGCTTTTTTTCTTCCTTAAAGGAAGAGTAAAATTTTAAGTAATTCTTTGGAAATTAAAGCATTGATTTTCAAAAATGTAGAAGCATTGACTTTTTATGTGAAGATGCTTTTTCACTTGCCTCTGAAATCACTTTCTATAGGAGCCTGCATCATAGTCATAGGAGGAATTTCTCGGATTATCACAAATTTATAGGTTAGCCTTTGCAGATTCACACCATCAGTTAAAAATGTTTAATTCTAATTCCCATAATCTTCTAAAATCTCCTTGTGCATGGTTACTTTGTGGATAAAAGGGGGTACAAGTGCTCAAAATATCATGTTTTTCTGACCTCGAAGCATTTCCTATATATTCCTATATATATAGGAGATTATTCCTATATAATGCAGATGGAAAACACCTGAGGTAGGCACATGTTAGCTCTGGCATAATGTTTTTTGGCACACCTTCACAGAGACTGAGACTTTAGTTCTTGCTGTCATGCTATGCTGTCTCCATGTACATATGCTATATGTCTCATGTGCTGATGCTGTAGATTGAGGGGGAAGAGACAACGTCTCTGTGCCAACCTTATTGTTCAGTCTAGCAAAACCCTTCCAGCAGTGTTACCACATTATGATGGACCTTTCAAAATTTTCTCAGCTGAGGGAAATGCAATTTTTGTAAATAATAAAATAAACTCAAACTTTATGAAAAAAATCTCACAGAACTGACCTTTAAATGTTCTAAACACCAGTAGTTCTATGGCATTACAATTTATTTAACCTTTGAGAGAGTGTTCATTTAAGGCACTCCAGCTTTATTGCTTTTTAACTGTAAGAAAAGGAATTGTGTCACAGAAGGTGGTTTTGTTCTTATTGGATAACAAACTTCACTGCATTTTATATTTTTAGTCATTCGTTTACAGGACAAGTCATTTGGCATGCATGTCTCAAAGTCTCTCTGATTTTTATTTAAAATCTGTTTTCAGGACTACATAAAAATATTTGCTATGCGTTTTTCCTCCTTCATAGCATTGCCCTCTAAGATTTCTAATCTAATGATGCAGTGCTTAATGAGACCAAGTGACTCTGCTATCATCTCAGGGCTTATTTTATCTCTTTAATATAAGATTAACCATAAATTTCAATTGTAACAGTGTTGCATATCAGAATATTAAAGTAATAAATACTAATAGTCATAAGAATAGAGGACCTTTGAGTCAATCTGCTGCATCCTTTTTCTTCTTGAAAAGAGTCTGTTCTAATCTCCATTTCAAGAGCAGTGTTTAAAAGGTCTTATTTCATGCACAGAATTGAAATATTCTTTTGTTGTGTCTGAGACAGGTTCCTCCTGAAAAGCCAAGTGGTGATTATTTGCTAGAAAGAGAGCTTTTGGCCTGAAAAAAAATTGGGAAAGAGGGGACAATGGTGCTCTTCTGCTTTTTTCTTCTGAACAGAAATATCTGGACTTTTGAGCATCTCATTCCTCTGGATATTTAGAAAAACTACAGTGCTATTCCACTTATTGTTCAGGCTTTAAAATGGAGAAAAGAAAAAGTGACCATTTTCATGCATGCAAGAACCAGCTCAGGATGCCATTATAGGTGCTGTGTTTGTGCACGAGAGTCCTCCACCTGCTTTGGAGTTCTCCACAAGAGGGATTTAAAACATTGTTGGGAGCATCTATCTGACATATTCCGTGCCTTAATTAATGCCTCCCCGGATGGGGGAGAGTTTTAGCGTCTTTGCCAGGAATTCAGGAGACAAACGGGAACTTCAACAGTCTCTGCTTTCGGATAGTTGTTTATTAAGTCTTATCAGAGAAGGAGAGTCACTTAATGTGACCCACGCATAGCACAGCACAGAGAATGCAGGAGAAGCCCGCATTATAAAGATTAGACAGTCTTTTTAAAGGT
Organism: Struthidea cinerea; assembly: GCA_013397865.1. Lineage (NCBI taxonomy): Eukaryota > Metazoa > Chordata > Aves > Passeriformes > Corcoracidae > Struthidea > Struthidea cinerea. Next base: position 151,679 of record VZTI01000137.1, on the reverse strand, counting down.
AAATTATCCAATGAAAACGTAAAACAAAAGATATTTTCACTTTTCCACCAATGTTCCATAACTCACTTTGTCACGTACACAGGAACTGCGGAATTTTTCATCCAATCACCTTAAACTACTTCTACTGGAGAATGTGGAGTACTAGAAGAAGAAACAGAAGGCCTGGAGAACAACAACAATCGTCCATTTTGAAGTTTTCTACTTTTTATCTATTTACTATATTAACAAACCCAAAGACCCTAAATTTTCACCTTGCGACAATCTTACATAACATTCTATCATCCAGTTCACACCAGTGTAGATTCCAACTCTTCCCAAAGGGTAGGTAATTTTCTCCATGGGTGAAGGTCAAAAACAGTGCTGTCCAGGGGGATAGAATCCTTCAAAACAGGCAGAGAGATATTCTCTGCATTCTGGATTCCAACATCTATCTGTAGATCTACATCTTCAAGATTTTGAACAGCAAGATTTTGAAACTGAGACATACTATCACCTTTCATAGTAGAGGTCATTGAGAGCCACATAAATTTGGGTCAGAAGCACTTAATAGTAAAAGTTAGATCTATCATTGAAGATGAGAAATCTCAAGGTAAATGTTGAAGTGCTCTTCTGTCATTCACGAGTGGTTGGCCCGGAAAGCCATGACATATAGAGCTGCTAACTGATCCTGTCCCTCAGCTGTTTTTTCAGTGTGTGTGAATGGCCTATTGTTTGGCAAGATCCACTGAAATCACTGGAGACTTTGAAGCCAGTTGGGTCAACTTCAGCATTTCTGTAAGTCCATCTTTTCATGAGCAGAAAGATGTACATGTCCAAAACTATCATTGTCTTTTTTGAGTAGCCAAACAGCCACATAATTTCTTGTCAAATATAGAAGTCTCTATGAATACCTTGCCACTATACATTCTGCCAAATATTATACACTTTCCGTAAGTGTATTGCCTAAGTTGAATGCTTTTAATGAAAATGTTAATGCCTATTTAATGAACAGGGTTTATAGCACACTTTTAGATTTTAAATTCATCCAGTATATCTGAAATTACTCTGAAACTTTTGACTTTTATCAATGTTACACATTCCAACCATCAGTTATGTACCATAATCACCAGAATAGTGCTCACCAGACAGAATTATATTAGATGAGAAGCATAATATAACTTTAATTGGTTAATAATACGCCTTCATGATTAACTTTTGAGTATGCATAAGTCATATTTCTGAAAAAAGAATATGTTCTACTAGGTACTTTCACTCTGTCAACTATATGTTTTTTTTAATTCAATTTTTTTAAACTTCTGTTTTATAATTAAAAAAAAAAAGCCCCAGTAAATAATCTCAGATCCCTACCTACAGTGTAATTCTGATATGGCAAGTGAATTTATAATCACAAAACCAGTTAAAAATATGTTTTCTTGCTTTGTTAGAATTTATGACAATGTGATAACAAGTATTACCTCATTGCTATTCCTTTCAGCTAAGTTTCTCATAAAATCCAAGCATAGATTTTGTACTTGGATGGATGCTTACAGCTATTTCTCAACACGACACAGCAATCTTTTATATTGTATATGTTATATAAAGAACATAGATGACAATAAGGTGGAAATCTGTCTATCTATACTATGAAGGCTTGCTGTATGCTATGAAATATGAAAGCCTGTGAAGGGTGGAGGATACTGCTCTTTCCCTGAAAATAACAACCAAAAAAAGTGCTTAACAAACTTCTACATGTACCAGTTGAAAGATGGAGAATGACACATTAGTACAGAAACCTTTATAAATGTGGATTGTAGTATTCCTGAGAGAAGTGAGAACAGAGAGATCTGATAGCTTTGCCTCAGCTGTGACATAAGAAGGGTTCAAAGATAACTTTGTGGAATTGGTTTGAAAGTGCCTCCTGCCCTATCCAAATTCAATCAGATAGGCCATTTTGGACAACAGGATGAGACAGACAGACTGCTGCAGTGCTTCTTCTTTACTTTTCCTCTGAGCATCTCCTCAGTGCAGATACCCAGACATAGCTAAATTTCAGTGTATGCACTACTGCTTTCTCCTGTACATTTTCCACTTACAGGCTGGAGGATATGGTTCACCCAGTCTATTCTAATCTCAATGGGACTCTTTTACAAAGAGGTTTTTGTTATTTCTTCGTAGGTTTCCTAATATCTACAAGTAAAAGTTAATTCTCTCCAGTGTCAGCTGTATCTGTCTCTGCAAGGCCAGCGCTTTGTTTAGGAAATGTAGATTGGATATGTAAAATATATAAGAAAAAGATATGTATTTCCTTTAGTTAACTTCTCAGTTTTTTCATTGCCTTTTTAAGCTCATGGAATCAAGGAACACCCTAAAATTGTCCATGGCTTCCTCTGTTCCAATACATTGGTACAGTATCTTTCATTGTAAATTGTGCTTTCAAGGGCTAGTTAATATAAAGCATCTGTGATGTTTAGGGAAAAGAGATGTTTGCTCTAATGCAGCAGTATGACTAAGAAAAAAGAGCTTCAAAGAGACTTTCTAATGTTTTAGAATTTCCAAGTTAAGAAGAAGCTGTTAAATATTTGGGGGAGGGAATAACTTATTTTCTGCAAATGAGTCTATCAGTTAATAGAAGCAATGTAACACAATTAAAATTAGGTGGCTAATATAGGCAGAGGTTTCCATCTGGCATCTTATTATTAGAAGAAAAACAAGAACAATAAACAATTTCACTAGACTGATGGTTTCTTCCCTTCATTGAATCTCAATACTAAATGTAATTAGGATCTCTGAGCCCCAATGACTAATAGAAATTTCTCTCTTCAGCTTTCCTTTGTGCAGGCTAATGGAGTAAGTAAAATATCTTTTTTGTCTACTGGAGAAGTATTCTAGACTTCAGCTTCATGTCAGGCATAAATCAAGCCTCACAGTACTTTATATCCTCAGAATATCCCAAGGAAAGAGAAATTCATCAAGAATAACACCATTACTGAATGCCTGGAGGGCAGCCATCTTATTCTTTTAAACCAATGAATAAACTGCAAGTATACAATCAGAGCTTTAATTGATTAATATTTGCACAGAAAAGGAAAACAAAGACAGTTATTATGTTCTTTTTAACAATTGAAAAATATTCTGACTCCAAGTTTTTATTGCTGAGATCTATCACATGTTTTGTATCCTCGTGTTTATCACAAATATTTTGTTCCTGATTTCATGTGTTTTTTTATATACTCATCACATCCTTTATAAAAATTAATAAAAAAGAAAGAAAAAAAAGAGAGAGAAGTCCTTATGCCAAAGATTCATTTTAAAATATTTCAGGACATAAAAATACATGGTAGGATTTAGTTGGGTATTTTGGGTATTTTTTTTTTTCTGGTATTGCATGAGAAATACTTGTATAATCTGTAACTAAAATTACTCTAAGAACCTGATGAACAAGTTATGATGATTCATGTACTTGCACTTGCTTGTACTTTCTGTTTCAGTATCAAGATTGTTGAATGCCCCTCTGATTTGGGGATACTTTTGACCACAAACTCTTTCCTGAGATTCTGACTTCCATCAGCCTAGATATATATTCCTACTCAGATACATCTGTGTTTCTGGGAGCTTTTCCTCACTCCATTATTAAAAACTAAAGTACATAATACTATAACATGAAAAGCTGCCACAACTTTGTGTTCAACTTGGCACTGGGAAGTTTTCTAATGCAAAAATCTCTATTTTAATTAATTTATTTAAATATCCAGAAAATAGTTATAAATTACCTCATGTCAAGACTCATGCTTCCTGTAACATTTTTTGAAAGAAATGTAAGATTACAGTCAAATGAAATTATTGCAGTATTGTAAACCTGTAGGTGCTAAAAAGCTTGAAGCAGAGAAATTCTTCAGCCTTTTCTCAATATTCTGTGAGCAGACTGTCTTTCCTATGTAAACTATTTTAAACAAGGTCACAGTTTCATAAACTTCTTGCACCTGGCAAGCTGTTTTGCAAGATTGTTATGGCTTTGACTTTGAAACTATTTTGGAATAGGTATCTTAGAACTTGGCCAATCCTCTCAAGGGGTGGATGGCTGAGGAACCAATTACCTATTGCCACTCAACACACTTTTTGCGATCTATCCTATATAGCAGTCAGAAAATTATTAAAGAAAAGCTTCGGCTTCCACTGTTCATGAGCCTGAACTCTGTGTCGTTTTCTTTATGCGCCTCGGACATAACAGCGACATAAACCTGCCTTCTACAAGATGCTTCCCTATCATTTGATCCACATTACTTGACTTAAGGCATGGTATTATTTACTTTTCCAAGAGAACTCAGACCTATTAATAGTTCAGACTTATAAAACACTGAGAAAAACCCTGGGTTTTTTCTCTTTTTTTGATTAAGCGAATCACATTATTTTAAGGGACTTATTTTCAGACACTCTTTGGTAAAAATGGTTATAACAATGTGATCTAAGAGAATAAGAAATTCCATGTTGTAAGATCCAGATCTAATTTTAAGTAATTTTAAAGCATGATAACTGGTCAAAATTGAAACCATCTACATTTATCAGGAAAGCTCTAAAAACAAAAAGCACAAATAAAATGAATGGAAAGAGACAATAAGTAAAATAAAATTATCCATCAGCTAACAAAAATTGTTACCTTAGATTCCATTTTATGTTTTTAAATTCACATGGCTACTCAGTTAGGTAAAATGTCCATTGCTACCTTCCACTACACACTTGACTCCGGAGTCAACTCAGTACTCTCTATTTTAACTCTTCTCTCGAAGTATTTATTCCACTTTTCTGTGTACCATGGTTTTCAAGGAGTTTGTTTGATCATAAACTAGTTTATCAAAGTGTTGCATTGGGACTGTAAGGACCACATATGGTCTAATATAGGGGGCACCTGAGGTGATCACAGTTTTCCTGCTCTAGAGGAAATGTAATCTATAATCTCCAGCTGTAATTACAGCAAAATTTGTAGGTGTTACGATGCAATCAGATTAGATATTCACACTTTAGATGTTATTATGAGCTGGCTTAATTAAAAGTAATGTTTTAAAATGAATAGTGGAGAAGAGTGATCGTGCCTTCACACAGCACTTCCTAACTTCTGGCTGTTCTACAGTGTGTATCTGTCTTTTTAAGGGAAAGAAATTGATCTCTTTCAAATACCTATGGAGTATTGGCACTGTATTTTTCTCCCCAGCTGCTTGCAATAGAACATATAAATTCATCTTGCTCTGAATTGATACTCACTGAAAGAGGGACACTTTACATTCCCTAGACTTATAAATTGGGATTTGGAGCAGTTCAGGCTTATTTGTTCCTGGAGAGATTAATCTTGCTAGCCTTGGTCTCTATGCTTCATCAAATACGGGTCATGTACTTTAGTGCTGCCTCTTACTCTTTCTATCAATTATATCCATATGTGCTTTTTCCCCCCCTATTTCTCTATAAATACATTAAAATAGCAAATTTCATTATAAATACTTGGGAAAAAAACAGGCAAGGAGAGTTACTTAGTGTTGGAGAGAACCTAGTTATCTAGTATAGGCAAATTATTTTAAAATCATTTTTCATTACATGGTCCCTCACTGTTTTCCCTCAATTCCCTACATAGCCTGGGCAGATATATGAATGACATTTAAAAGGCTTTTTCATGCTTCTCATAGAAGTTACTTACGTACATATAAATAACATCTGAATAAACATGATTCTTCTGAATAGATTATTTTCTGTATTTTTGACTGTCTTTTTGAGTGCAGTTTCAACTTAAAACAGGAGTTTTGCTTGCTACATGAATTCAGTTGATACACACATTCATTTTATTTTTATGGTACTTAAAACTATTTCTAGTTTAAAATTCAAAGTGGTCTCAGGAAAGAGGATTGTTTCTAAAACCGGATCAATATACTGCCTTTGGAAGTAATCAAAATGAGCCCTTTAATACATCTTCCGTCTTTAAAGTAAAATACAAATGTACTTTGTTATGCATTTGCTGAATAAAATTTTAAATCTAAATACTCTCAAAGGTGCTTACTTGGGAAGTTTTTAAATATGTGTGGCAGTGGTAGGATCAAAATGAGTAACAGTCTCAGTATTGTATAATTATTTCTTTCTCCTTCTGAGATTAATGTACTTCCAGAAACACATCACTCAAGTTCTTTCCCTGATCTTTAGGACATCCAGCAGTCAAGATTCAAGAATGAATGGGATTCTAATGGATACTCATTCCCACCAAATGGCATGTAGATACAGTATTTCTTTAATATGTTCTTACTCTGCGTATAATTTTTCCTTTCAGACCTTTTGTTTCACTGGGAAAACTGAAAAGCTGTAATGTGCAAGATTCTTGGTGACTGAGTAATTTGGAGGGGGAGATTCAACGACATCACAAGATCAAAGTGATAATAGTCAAAACAGGTGAAACCTGCATTTGTTGCCCAACTTAACTTCTGCTTAGAGAAAACTAATTTTATTGGTTTTGTGAATGCAATGTTCTTTGGCAATAAAGAGTTACAGTATATTGTCAAAGGGGGAGGGTTATAATATTTTGGGGTTTGTTCCATTCATTTAGGACCATTACAAAATCATTAGTTTTGTAATACTAGAAAAATCATGTGGTGACTTTTTGTTGCCCTTAATATTACTGAAAAGTCCATTTATATTTTTCAGGCAAAAATGTGCTGTGAAAGCTTTTAATTAAATTCATTAAAAATTGCACTGCATTGATTATTCAACCTTACTTACCCGAGACATGATTATACAAAATAGGATAATCTGTTCCCTGGCTGTAACTTAGATAATAAAGTATCTAACAGGAGTTGCCATGGTAATCAAAGTTTAAAAAGTGCTTTTTCAGTCAGGAATTCAGAAATTAAAGGACTTCTAATGTTGCAATTTTTCTGGAGCAGAGGTCTGCTTCCAATGATTTTAGAAGCTTGTCAGAAAAAGTGATTCTTAAAAACTTCACTTTAACGTGTTCTTTACAGAAATACTTATAAATTTTATGCTAATTACCCCTTTCTTAAACTTCTGTGTTCCAGTTATCTTGAGTTTTGCTTGACATAGAGGAACTAAAAGACCATGGTCTAAGACAATTAACTATGAAGGTACCTAAAATTAGGGCACTTGCAGTTCTTACTCTCTTGCATGGAATCGTGAACAATGAATTTAGGAATCTAAAATTCTGTTTGAACTGACACTGTTTAGCAAGTTCATTAAGTGTGAGGAAAAAGATGATGATTTTAAATTACGGAGATGCTACAGTACTTTGTGGACAAATGAGTTGTGGCAGAGTCCCTTCTGTAGATTTGTTATTGTCCTAGGTGACAATGTAAGAGGTAACCAAAAGCATGTATTCTATTATCATCTTCACAAGCTGTTAAAGCAGGTGGGGCAGTGTTCACCATGTCCTACTGTGATTCATCCCTGACAACTCTTTCTGGGGGCTGTCTCTGTTTAATGAGCAATCAAGGACCCACCATATGACTCATAGAATTACATCAGCCCATTGTGAGATGCTCTGCCCAGGGAGGAAGAGCCAAGCATTCCCACCTGGATATAATCTGGGGTTTAGAACAGCACAGGCAGCCTTTACCTACTGGATTCCCAGAGGACAGGAGGTGCCACTGGACCTTCAGGTGAAGACCAGACCCTTTTCTACAGGATCACCACTTCAACAGGACCACTTCATCTGGACTGCTACCACCACCCTGACTAACAGGGTGTCAGGCTATATCCTGAGTCTGTCAGTGTTCTTTTACTATTGCATTTATTTTAATTTTCCTGTTAAATTATAATTCTGACTTGTGATCTCCCACTGGTTTGTTTTCAAACTAGTACACTTCTGAATCTAGGACAGGGTAATTTCTGAAAGAAAACAAAACCAAACAGAAACAGTCATAGAGAAAGCAAAGAACAAATCAGCCAGATGTAACAGTTTTAGATGTCGTGCCACCAATATCAAACTTTTCTGAGTCTCAGGGTCTGTAGAAAGTTATAACACTGAAGGTATGTTGTACACTATTTCTAAAGGTAAAGAATGAATTTTCAACATTCTAAACATTTAAGGAGTATCTACAGAATCATATAAACCTGATAATCATATTCCACAAGAGTAGACAAGCATTTAGAATAGTTGCTCAAATGACCGGTATTACTGTATAATGCGTATAATAATATTTCAGATTCTTTTGTGCAAATGTTTCTGTGAAATATAAGAGGCTATTTCCAATAATCACTTTTACATTGGGAAAGTAATATTTTTATGTGAATGAATGATCAATGTTAATTATTTTTTAATCTTTCTCTTAAAATAATAGCTCTGCTTCGTGCCCTGCTTCAAAAATATTTTAATTTAGATATCCATTCTCATAGAACAGACAACAATAGTAAGGAGTGAATAGGAAAGAGAACAATTCATCAGGAACTCACTGTCTGAAATTTGTTTGTCTACATGATTTAAGCAAATATTAAAATCCAAAATGTGTTCACATCTGGTCTTGGGCAGAAAGTTGGATCAAATTCCTCAGACTGTATTTGCAAGTAGTAATCCATCAAACTCTAATTAAAATTCACTAGTGATCACAGGGTAGCACTATATCGTTAACTAGAAAGTAAAAACCTAGAATGTTAAAATGTAAAAATGTTAAACATCTTCCATTTTGCTTTACCAATGAAATTAATCATATTTTAAATAAACGTTTTCAATTTGTAGGATTTATTTCAATGAAGAAGTGATAAATAACTCCTTTTAATTACTGTAAAAGAGATACTAGGAGTGAAGGACTCCATATTCCAGGCCAGATTTCAGTGAAATAGCAAGAACAGCATTTAAACACCCTGTCTACCACATAGCATAATAATGGTTCACAGGACAAATACTCCACTTGCAATGGATCACTTCGAGGTCTCCAGGTTTTGATCCCTTTAAAGCATTTGCTTTTTAAGATACACAGAAATATTTAAAATCTGATTGTCTTTTTCTTTAGCTTAGTGTGCAGGTATGTTTCTACTGATAGATTAGACATGTCTTGAAGAGCTCTTGGGGAGCAGAGGCCACCTGACATGACAATCTCTCGTGGGAGTTATGTGAAGTCTCGTAGCCACCAAAGTGGGGTGACTGCATCCAAACTGACTGTTCAGCATGCCTGGAACATTTTGGCTAAAGTAACGTCTGTGAATTCATTGGGAAACCACCAATTGCCAAGGACCATAAGAATCCTGGAAAAAGCTCTTACATTCCAGTCAGTTAGGAGTGTTGCTGGACACAATTTAATTCGGTAAAATACAGCTTTTTATCTTAACTTTTTCTGTGGTAACTTTTTCCAGGATTTCTAATCTAGGAATTCAAAATGGTGAGAAATGTCTAATAAGTCTTACAAAACATACAAACTTAAAGCTCAGTTGTAAATAAATATATACGCTGTATGAAATATATTCCATTTGGTTTTCCCTCTTCAATGACTTGCATTCAATGATACATTCTTTTACAAGAAGAAGATTTGTAAATTAATTTTATTATTTATCTTCATACTGTAAAAGTATATCAAATTAGTAATTTCTTTAAATCAAGATTTTTCTTTTAGGGATAACTCACTTTTGTATTCTGTTAATTGTGAATAAACTAGCTTTTTTTTTTTTTTTTTTTTTTATTTTTTATATTTTNTTTTTTTTTTTTGAAAAAAATTTTTTTTTTTTTTTTTTTTTTTTTTTTTTTTTTTTTTTTTTGTAAAGTTTAACACTGAGACTACAGTAGAAGGGTCTCTATGGCAATCTCTATAACCTAGAAAATGAGTTCAAGCCACTACTTAATTCAAAGAACTTTTACTTTATCCTTTACTTATTCTTAAACCAGCTAAGAAATATTTGACTTACACTTTTATCAGGCATTAGTTTTTGTGTTGACCTGACATTCTTAGTACATAACTAAAAGTGCAATGCTTTTAAAATGTCAAAAAACTTTGTTTTCCAAAAAATTAAGACATTGTGATAGAAGATGAGGAAAATTTAAAATAAGCTAAAAGCTCACAGCATTTAGAGCCATGTTAATCATTAATAAAATGAATGAAAATATACTTAAAAATAAAACATATTGAATAAAGAGCTTATGGTACAGCATATATTTATGTGCAGTTAAATGAAGTATGTATGGTATAGTTCTTGGATAGGTGTTCAGTGTAAGGTTGTGCATTTGAAGCCAGACCTGATTCTCACCAGTGGAAAGGGAAAAAAAAATATTCCTTTGTTGTCATTTATTGTTTGTTTTTCTATTTATTTCAGGCCAGATCCTCAAGCCCCTAGCTAGTCTTTACTGCTATAAAACTCACATTATCAGGAGTATTTATCTTGATTAAAGAATGAGTCAAGTAAATTTCCTCCACTATTCTAATCAGTAAATGTGTCTCTTGCAGCAAGGATGTCCCAGTAGACAGGTTTCTGATTAGACTCATATGTAGCACATAGTAAGGAAAACACATACTGTGCTAATAAAAATATGGTATTTAAACTTTGTAACTGTGACTTTGGAGATCTAAGGATTTAAGACTTTAAAAAGCCTTCATGTTAATGGGACTTGAAATTTGAAGAAAATAACGAAAGGTCTGTTTTATGTGTAAACACCTACAACCTATAGATGTAGGACAATCTTTTTCCACAATATTGACAAGAATTTAAGCAGGCAGTTCAGAGAGAAGTAGTAGTACTGGTGGGTAATCAAAACTCATTAAACTGGTGAGATGAGGGATGTGAGTGAGTAAGCCATGAGCATTAGTGCCATGCACACTGAAATACCATGGGTTTTGAACTGAAAAAAATATGTTTGAGAGGATACGTATATCAGTTTTTGTAATAGTCTTCCAGCATCCCTGCCTACTTTGAGCATACTGTTTTAGGCCTGATAATTTTTAGAGATACTTCTAGATGCTAAGCAGTTCCTGTAACTTTCCTAGTATCTTCTACTCTTACTAAGCTAATAAGGCTAAAAGATGTTTAGAAATTTCAGCCCCTTCATTAAGCCAATTAAAAATATTGCTTCTTTTGCCTAGCACAAAGCATTTTCCAAAGGAGAAAACTGATTGTGGCACTAGACTTGTAGCAGTCTAAGGGACCATGGCCAGTCAAAAGGAATGCAATCCCGTACCTATGTTTGCATGCTAAGCAAGAAATAAGTAGGGAGTGCTCTGGTAGTTTCCAGCTACTGTCACAATATGTCTAGGCATCACAAAAACTCTCTTGGAAAGACAGAACTTTAGAGATGTCTTGAGGCACATAGATGAGGATTTTTTTCCTCTCTGAAAATTACTCTGCTGCATCTGAACATCTGACTCGAAGCTTCCTGCCCCACTGAGCTGACAATCCTGACTTTGTGATGGCCATTCCTGCAGTGCTGTGAACCTCCTGAGTTACCCTGCTAGGACAGTAAATCTGCTGGAAAGCATAAATTGGCCACTAGGACTTAGATGGATTGTAGAATCTTCTGGGCGGTTTGGATGGTCAGGACGGCTAGAGACGAGAGGTCTCTGAAGATAGGTTTTAGAGTATGTAGTTTATTGTGAAGGGTGTGGTTGCAGGGGCCCTGCTTGGAGCTGCCAGCCGCAGCTTGAAGCAGGGCAGGAAAGCAAGAGAGAGCAAGAGGTGCACATGAGAGCAAGGGCACAAGAGAGGAGAAGTGAAGAGGACAAGAAAGAATAGCGAGGTTCTCGTTTACAATACTATAAATCCTCTTCTGTGCTGAATATTCTAATTTTCATTAACCAATCTAGTACAAGATACAAATCCTATAGCATTTCCATACAGCCTATAAGAATCATTACATTACCATACTGCATTACATTTTAAGCCCTAAAAACTACTCTTTGGACCCCTTCTGCCAAGCTGGTAGGGTCTGCTCTGACCCTTGGACCTGTCTGCAAGCAGAGGGTATTGTTCAATCAAAAGGGGATTACCTTCTGCCCGCCATACCATTGTTTTCCAGTTGTTCAGTAACTAAGGCTTGGTATCTCAAAGCTTGCTTTCATTTCAATCTCGCTTATAGTTTCCATACTCTCAGCATCTTTTGCCAGGCAATCATATTTATAAGGCTTTCCTGTTTCGTCTTCCCCAACAATAGATGTTTTAAGGGGTTTCGAAGAGGTAAAAGAGAAATAGAGGTGTTGCAGAAGATAAGGACGTGGAGGATACCTGAACTGATTTCAAGTGTTAGCAATTTGCAACAACTTTGTATCAATTATCAAGCTGTTGCCAGGGCTTAGATTTTGGCTGGGATAAATGAGATGGCATCTTTTTCAGCCAGGTATTTTGATTTAAATCCAGGAAAGCCTTCTATTTTTTAGTAGATGTGTATTTGTAGGTATAATTTTTCATAACATAGGGTAATAAACTGGTAATATTAACAAAAACAAGAACAGAAGCAGGAGTTAAAATAGTAAATGAGGTAAGTTTCCCTATATTTATTTTCAGACATGTCCACTCTCCCACCCAAATGTTTCTAAGTCATGTCTAATATTTCAAGTCAGAACAACAATACTTATCAAATCTAGAACAGTTTGCTTTACTTCTGTTTCCTTGCATTACCTCTGCTAACAGAATTTATAACCCAGTCACATCCAAATATCTGTTTTACAATCTGTCCAAAATACAAAACTTTCTGATGCACCTGTTCTTCCATCTATTATGCATTATAAATTTTCTCTCTTACTCTATCATTTATTTTACTTTGGAAGCTTACCCACTGCTCAAGAGTTGTTTCTGCAAAGTTAGAGCAATGAAAGAAATATTGAATAAAGGCTGTAATAAAATTGTAAACATTTTAAATGAGTATTTCATCCAAAATCAAATCTACAGTTCTTATTGTATTTGGTTGCTGCACAGATTGCAAGACTCATGTTCTTTCCCAGCATAACATCAATAAGCTATTTTCTCCACCAGCTGCTCACACGTTTGGTTTGTTGTGACTATTAACCATAGAAATATCTCAGTATTGGATCTCACTGAGGAACAGACTCAAAGCATCTTGATTTCTAGCAGTTATTGCTGGATATTTTCTGGTTAAAGGCATTCGTAGGAATATCAAGTTCTTTGCCAGTCTCTAATATCTATAATTCAAGCAAGTCCTGCAAACATTTTTATCTATGTTTGTAAATATATGCATATACATCTGTGTGTAAGTGTACATGTGTGCATATATATATATATACATGTATATACGTATTTTGATGTGTGTATTCCATTCAGTACTTGAAAAGTAAATCTTTTTTTATGATAATCCACATAGTACAAGGCTATGTCCGGGACAGAGTCACACTTATACAGGTTGTTCTACAAAGGGTCACTTGGCAGACACAAAAAAAGTCTTGGAAGCTGCTGTAACTGTTGATACTGCAGGGAATGTTACTGTGAAGTGATGAGCAAAACCTCAGAGTTTATTCAGTGTTGCCAGGTTCAATTGCTTTGAATACAGTGTGGCCAAGATACTACTTTTGTGTGAGGAATTTCAGTTAAAGCCCCAGTATTATTGTTCAGGGTGAGTAATAGTGGCAGATAGTGACTCCTAAATGCGCACTCTCCACGCTGATGTTGCAGCCATATGCTTGTGGAGAGCTTTGCTTGCTGAACGCTTGAGTTTTTTCTCCTGGCAGTACTCTAGCAAGTCCAAAGGCTGAAATACTGTTTTCCCAGACAGAAAAAAGTTTCCATGGACCAGAGCTATCATTTTTAAAGGCACGCTCCATACGACAACTCTAATTTCTCCTAAATTCCAAATGTTAATAGTTCCCCTTGGCTTCCTTATCTTTTTAGTGCACAAGTGTTCAAACCTAATTTTTTTTTTCCAAGCCTACCAATCAAAGCAGCACTTATGATGTAGCATACATGGTTCTACTGAAATAGAAGAAAATGTTAAACCCTGGCAAAGGCTCTACGTTATCATAGAGTTTCCTCCTAATTAAAGAGCTCTTTATGATGAATCTAAAACCACAAAGAAACTTGACTTTTGAGTGTGACATGACCAATACAATAAACACAGGCAACAAAGAGAAATAAATATTCTGCTGACAGATAAATTTCCATCCCGTATTCTTAGGTTTTGTTTGTTTTCATCAGTCATTTCATGGGAGGCCTATAGGCAAGTAGAGGTGTTAAGCAGAGCTGGTTACAGACTGAATGTATGTTTTGAAAGCTGTGTTTTAAAGAAGTCTCTTTGGCTATGGCTTTGTCAAAGAATGACATATCCTACAATGCATTTGGAAACTGGATCTGCTGAAACATAAACACATTTGCATTTGTGATTGTTTGAGAGAAATCTAGACTTCCACCTTATGAAAGTGCCTGTGAGCTGTCATCAGCTTATTGCTGAGAAACTCCTGAACCAGGAAGTACTGCAACAATCAAAAATAATTTTAGACTCTTTTCATCTAGGATTATTTTATAAAATAATACAATACTTTAAATATGTATTTTTTTATTATCACATCTCATATATGCAAATTAATTTTCTGACTTTAAAAAAACACCCTTTTCTCCCATGCTACAAATGCAGTTTTACAGATTGGAACAGATGGTGGTTTAGAGTGAAGATGTACTAAACTACTATAAAGGTATAGTTACTGGGATACTGTGTGGTGACAGATGTTAGTAACAGCTTATGAGTTTAGTCTTTTATATTTTCTTTATTGTAGCTTTATAGTATATTTCATGCAGTTTGAAGAAAAATAATCCTATTTTCCTATCGTTCCAATTTGTGTTGAATTTTTGCTTCATAAAGATTCTTGGATGTTCCTAAGTTTTCAACTACCCTATTTAAATTTGCCTTTGCTAAGAAGCACTTGAGTACAGAAATAAAATCTAATAATATATGTTTCTATTTTGATTCCCCTAGAAAAAAATGTGTTCAAAGGCAACAGTCGGAAGGGTTCCAATGAAGAGAAAAGTGTGAGAGGATGGAAATCTGTACCATGCTCAACAGACTTGAAGTCTGCCAGGGCATATGGGAAAGAGAATCCTTAACTGACAAATCTTTACTGAGAATGAACCTGTTAACCAAAGCAATTTAAATCCAGGCAGTGTTCACTGGAGTGCTCCAGCTGACCTCAGCCTTTTTCTGATAGCAGAGGGAAGCTTTTAAGGGATTTTCACAACCAAGTGGAACTGAACCCATAAGTGCACAGGAAAATGATGCATTTTTTGCAGCTTATTTTTGCCTGAATCCAATTATGCCTAGTCAACAGCCAGCTGTTGCCTCAAAATAGACTAAGCAGGGAACTCTCTGCAGAAAAGTTGGAAAAATGAAAGCCAGCTAGTTGTAAGAATGGATTAGAGTGGTGATTTTTGGATTTCTTTTTTTGCAGCTTTGTATTTTCCAGTCTAACCTAGGATTGCTAGATCAGTCTGATCTAGACGCCAAAATGGCATTGCCAACTGAGATTCTCTTGAGAGAATTCTTCAGGCAAGTAAGTGGATTACATCTCAAGCACTGTATTGTCTGCAGTTTTCAATTCAGCTAAGCTCTGGGAATTGCAGATAGCAGCTGAAAGAGCCCCCAGTTTAAAGAGAAAGGTATAAGTGTCTGAAGCGGGAAAGGATTTTCTGACTGTGAGATTTGCCCTGAGAAATTGAAGATGGGTTTTTAAGGAAAGGAAAACAAAGGAACTGTCTCAGAATCTTCATGGACTGCAAATGGGAAACAGACATTTAAGATGGTCTGTATAGGCATCATAGGATTTGATGGATTGAAGAGGAAGATCAGGTAATTTTGTGGGACTGAAAATAGCAAACACATTCGAATTTATGAGTAAGGTGTCAGTGTAGAAAGAAAGTATTTTTTTTATAATATAAAGAATAGTATTATAAAGAACAAGAAACCTAACAAAAATATGAGTATGGAGTGGAGTGATGAGAGATGATAGCATAAATGTAGGATAATTTTTTAATTAATGGGAGGACTGAGAATTAACTGCCTTTAAATATTATAAGTCAAGGTAGCTTGTTGTCTTTATGGACAGTTGCTAAATATTTCATGTACTCAGAGTCATGGAGAATATCTCTATAATGTTGTCATTTTATGTGATAATTGTGTCTATAAAAGGCAAAACTTGAATGTAAACACGGGTTTAGGATCAAACACTAAACTACTGGAATTGTGTTTTGCTCTTATGTTGGTTGTAAGCTGACACTGACCAGCCTGATGGTATTATTGATATTGCTATTCATAGCACTCATTAACTTAGAAACTTATTCCTGTGCCTACTTTTCCTCAGGGAGACTGCAGCTTTGTTTTTTTGGTAAAGAACCAAGGAAGGACTGCAACAGAAAGTGTTTAGTGAAGATTTAGGCAAAACATAAGCAGTTTAAATAAGTATCAAGTTATTATTTTCTTTAAAAATTATTCCACAGCCTCCAGAACTGGCACCCTGTCTGCAGTGCAGACTTGCAATTGCATTCTTGATTAGCAGTTTGCAAAAGAAGCTCTGTGGAGGTATCTTAATGGGCAGATTGCAATTCTAACTGTGTCCATGCTAAAAACTCATTAAGTGCCAGTAAATACGAGGGAAATAAAGGAAAGCAGAAAGATTAAAGGGGCAATTATGATCCAATAGAGGAAAGACATATTTTCCTTCACTGTGTAAACAAAATTGCAATTGCCCTTTGGGCACTTATGTATCACTGGCAAATAACCAGTCTGCAAGGAGAGCACTTTATATGTGAATACTGTAACTTGGTGGGCGCGCAAGCAGTGGGTAACATGCAGCAGGTATTAAATGGATAAATATGTGTAAAGATTGTGTTTGGCTGGGCAAGAGACAGAAGCCTGGCAGAGGGGATCATGGTGACACAACACAGCAAGCTCTGTGCGTCTTGTTGGATTAAGGACTAGATTTGTGTCTTAGCCAATATAATGTCATGTTGAGTTATGTAAATCCCATCACAGAAATGCAAACACAATGCAGCAGCAGCATTCTTTGGCATGGGCTCTTCAGCTATTTTCCTGAAACCAATTTGATGTCTTGCTACAGATTGTTTTTCCCTTGCGGCACAGCCACTCTGTTAGTTGAATTCAATTTTTTTTTTTGCTGAATTATTATGATGTAAATCCCATAGTTTAGTAACTGCAATGTTTATTTTTCTTAAATGCAATACCTTAGGACAACTAGAAAGTTGATATCATAGTAAATGAAAATTATATTATGCCGTCGAGGAGGTAAGCAGCATTTGGCTAACAAATATTTAAAGTTTAAGGAAAAAAATCCTGACTGATTGTAGCATATAGGCATTCATATAATCAGACAGAGACCAAAAATACTGAAGACAAGTACTAACCAGTCGCTGAGCTCAGTAATATCATTCCTCAAACAGTCAAATACCATCTTATTTGCAGGCTCAGACTGGTTCAGAGTGCATGGAGAAAGAAAAGCAGCACGTGGGCTTATTTCACCGCTTTCCATAAGTGGATGGAAGTGGACAGAGTCAGCCAGATGACGGAAGATGACATGCCAGTCCTCATTTCTGTGCAAGGCAACAAAAGAGGAATTCTTCCAGGGGGAAGAAAAGGGGTGAGGGTCAGAGTAAGACAGCAGTTCAGAATAACTGTGGGGGAGTGCAAACCTATTCTTTGATGAGGTTTGCTATGACTTTCAATTTCTTCTTTGCCTAAGGCATCCTAATTATAGTTCTAATCTAGCCCCAAGTGCTGGAGCTGTAATACTAAAGATTCAGGCCTACTGCCCTGATAGTTTATATCAAACTCAAATATCATTTTAGGGGTGAAAGTTCAGACTTAAAGCACAGCTTTTGAATGCAAGCTTAAATGATGCCCTCAAAATAAAATACCTGCAGGTGCCCTCGTTTCATTTTGTAATATGTTAATATTAAGCCTAATGTAGCTAACACATTAGGGAATTTTCCTTCACATCAGCTTTTTAGGGCCTCTGCTGCATATGGTAGTATTTTGAATATAATGAAAAATGATTTTTTGAAAATATCAGCTTTAAGCTGTGTGATGCATCCACAAAAGATTTAGAAAACATCAAGATTATAGCATAATGTTCTCAAATTATATATACTGGAGTTTATTTTCCTTCACAGTGTCTTTTAAGATAAATGTGAATCAGTGTAAAAAAGTGAGCATAGCAGCATTTAGTTTGCTAGCATTCTTTGATTTTATAGATCTCTTTACGTTTAGCTCTTTGTTCAGACATATTGGATATCTGTGCGTGGCATTTATAATTTCTCCTTCCAAACCCACTTCCACTTTATAGTAAGATAAAAATCAAAGTGTTATTTTGTGAAAGTCAGCATTCGCTTTAGAGGGGTATAAGTATTTTGCAATGGCACTATAGTTCTCATGTCTTAAATCTTCCTTTCAGAATATTTTGGTTTAGTAGGTTGGTTTGACACTAATCACATGTAACAGTTGTTTGCAAATGTGCAGCAAATGCTGTCTGTTGAGATCTGTAAAAACACTAATAGCTTCCGGAGCTGTTTGCTGCAGGAACAGGAGCTTGGCTGCAGCTGTTGACAGTGATGAAAATGGGCATCAAGCTGAGACAGTCCAAGCTTGTCTTGATGTTAAAGGATTGTCCACCTTGAGAGCTAATTGGAATTAAAGGATTATCTCACCTAGAGAGCTAATTGGAATTCTGGATCAATGATTGCGCTTTGAAGTCACTGGTTCAGGCCACAGGTGAGACAATTTGTCTTTCCTGTTGATATTGGTTCACATGAACCCTACACAATGTAATGACCCACCACAAAACTGTAATTTAGTCCCAATTCATACCTGTGTCAAGAGAGGTCTCATTTTTAGTTTGTCAAAGCAATTCAAAGGGGTATTGACTTTATTTAGGAGATTATTAGACCTTTATAAAGAAACATTTGGACTCCCTTACTATGAAAACCACTAGATATTTCTGGATATTTCATAACTTTAAAGACTCTGTGCACAGTAACATCTTCTCACCTGCTTCCTCAGCCTTTTGAGGTGAATGCATCCAAATAAAGACTGTCCCATGGATCTGAAGGTAGATTTTGCCCTTAGCTGTAATATTTGCAAGATACATGATACTGCCTCTCTTAAGCCAACAAGTCACTTAAACTACATTACAAATGTTAAACATATAAATGACAACCAAACTGAATTTTCATTTTTTTTAATATATTTTCAAAGTTTCTAATAAGTTTAACATCAGTCTGTGTGTAAAAATTTGTAATTAAGTCTGAAAATATAATATGCACTAATTTTCAGGAAAACCCTCAAGCAATGAAAGCAAAACCAGAAAAAAACTCAACATCCCTAAGTGTTTCAGCTCCCACTAAGTATGGTAAACTTAAATGATGTACTTATCAATTAAAAGCAAGAATCAAATTCAGAGAGACAGTGGGCATTGTGTATTATACCTGTGGCTCTGAGGCCATCCAAACAATTTTTTCCCTTGTGTCTGAAACCAAACAAAAAAAAATCAAATTAATTTATTTTTGGGGGAATCAGTGTTATCAATTATATTTTGAGAATGACTACTCAAAACTTCAGGGGGCATAACAGATATCCTTAGTTCTTGGTCTTTACTGTGGAAAAACACAACACAGGAGTTGAGCTGATGTTGAAAAAATAGTCAGGCCTGAATATTTGCAGAGGTAGGCATTCAAGAGACCTAAATAAGTTTTCAGGGACTGTGAAATGTACCACCTGTGCTAGGTACAACCTACAGGATTTCCAGTGTTATAATTCAGATTTAGATTCCAAGATAAAGTCCTACTTTAGAAGTTTGAAGTATTTTGTTTGATTTTAGTTGAATTTCTATATACCTCTAATATAGCAGCAGAGAGAAAAATGATACAAGAAATTAAGACCAGGACTATAAATTACAAAATATGACAGAAAAAATTCATACAAGCTATTGCAGAAAGAAAATTGATTTTTTCCCTTGTTGTTTTAATTTACTTTGTTTTATAATGACACTTACAAAAGATAAGAAAATCCAGGGAAGAAAAAGACATGAAGAAGAAATCTCTTTTGCCTATTTTTTTAGAAATTGGGTATATTAGGATCTTTTTGTAGAAATTCCTCAAATTTTTAATTGACTTCTCAAGAAGAAATGTATTAAAAAATAAAATAAAGTAAATACAGACTGTAAAAATAAACAAATATTTGTTTTCATAATACCACTTTAACTTACATTATTTAAAAATTAAAATAGCCATTACACAAATGCAGGAAAAATAACAGTATTCAAGGACAGAAAAAGTAAAGATTGTCAATGTCACCAGCTTCACACACTTATGAAATATCACCGTTGGTTTTGGGTCATAAAAATGATAGCTTCACTCACAAAAGAGCAATGAATCACATATAGTAGGCTTGGGAAAAAATGAGCTTTCATCTACACTTTATTATTAACCAGAAAAGTTATTGCATTATCTTGGAAACCTGCACTCCATCTGGAAGCTACTCCATGGTTGAAGGAGCTGTGGAGATGTGCTTCGGTGGAAGGAATACATTTATCTGAAAGCACCACACCTAATGTACGAGGCACTAAGCTTTGATTTCATGGTCTCATGCAGACTGCACAAATATCTCTCAGTACAGCTTTTACTAGGAAATGAGAGTCAGGAAGGGATGAACAGGAACTAGATATCCTGTAATTTCAGAAGCATACTGGCTATATTTTAATTCACTCAGTTGTCTGGAAGTTTTACTCCTGATAGGATTAAATCCTTATTCTAAATAACAACATAATGACAGCCTTGAATATTTACCTAAGAGTTGTCTTTGGTGAAGAGTGTGGCAGGACGTCTAACCCCCCCCGCCCCCCCCACTGATAACAGGTGCATAATGAGATGATAGCCCAAAGGGCTCAAAGGCCCAGCCGGAACCATCTCTGGCGCCTGATAGCTCAAACATCAACTAAGAATCCGCATCTTAGTCTGCAGAGCTGATGTG